>JAHWGI010001391.1:0-25515 GCA_029379305.1 Frankliniella fusca
CCTCGGTGAGGTGCGCTCAGTGAGGTGCGCTCGGTGAGGTGCGCTCGGTGAGGTTCGCTCCCCCCCTAAACAGGTCACGTAGTATATGGATGGCCCCTTAAGTCTCCTTGGAAGATTTCAAGATTGGAAGATAACATTTCTGATGTAAGTAGCTTCCTTTGTACACCAAATATTCATCAAGTAATGTTTTGGCATGGGCATCAGTTGAAATCTTGTCTCTATTTCTGCAGGTTGAGGGAGCTCAGGATAATTCCATGCTTTCATCTGATGTCAACAACAATGGTGGCTTTCATGTGGTAAATATTTTGCTATCAGTGTTGGTTTTTCTTTAACAAATAGCTCAAAATTTGAAATTTTTAGAGTCTTTGTCTCACACCTAATTGTCAGCTAGCTAATGGGCATGGACACATGTAACTGATATCTAGTAATTTTTACTGCAGGTTGAGAATGTTGGAGAACTTAATACCCCTATGATCAATCAAACTGCTTTTAATGACAATGGCATTAGCGAAGTTGGTTTGGTAAGCATTCTATCCCATTTCTTTTTGTAAGACACAAAGTGTGCAATTTGAAAAATGCTCTTTTTCAGGAAACCCAAAATAATGTGACTCCCACAAAGTCACCTTTGCATAGGAATGCATCAGGTCTTTTAGACAACTCCCCCCTGCTGACTCCCACAAAGTCTCCTTCAACTGCCAGTTTAGGAACGACTCCCGTCAAGTCAAAGTCTCCTTCAACTACAAAGAAATTATTTGTTGTTGCACATAGATCTTCAGGGCTGACTCCCAGAAAGTGTACTTCTAATAATGTAAGGAATCCTTTTTTTTTTTTTAATTATAACTAACTGTGGTTAATCAATCGTTTCATAATATTATTTTCTTTCAAAGGCAAATTTTGAAGAGTCTCCCCCTACATTTAGGACCTTCAGAGACCTGCCAGACAGGACTTCTTTCTGTCTCTCACCGAAAAGTGCAGCATCCGTAACAGCTAACCTCATCTCTTCACAATCACGTAGGGGAGTTACTAATGTGTCCAGCTCCATCAGGCCGATTGAATCGACATTTGCTAAACAGGGGCTGAATTCTACATTGCCTTCAAGACAACTTTTCTCTGGAGAGAAAAGCATTAGTAAGTGTAGTTTGACAACGGAGTAGCATAATTTTTTGGCATTTAGTTCAATTTTATTTCTGTTTTACAGATGAGAAGCTTAAAGTACTTGAATTGGGGATGAATAGGTTCGAGGTTCTGCAAAGAAAATCCTCCTCCAAACTGGATATGATTCTCATGACCTTAGGACGGATGAAGAGAACAATCCTTCCTGGGGATAGCAAAATTTCCTTGCCTGAATCAATGCCGAAACTGCCACTAGAAAATAAAGAACAGCTCGAGAAGTTTGAAACGTTTTTGTCTGAAAGTGATCTTCACCTTACATCAGTTGTAAGTCATCATGGCATTTTTCGATTCATTCCTTTAGTATGTTCTAAATATTGTAGGCGCTCCCACAACGGATTTTTGTTAGCTGTTTTTCTAGCTAGATTTCTCAGGGGGCAGTTTCAATCTTTTTCAGGGAGAAAGTTGTTTGTAAAGAGTATGAGTTTAACAATCTAAACCTCACATAGTGAATACGTAACTACCTCTCAATGGTGGATAAGGTGGTTTTAATGTATTGGTTTATAAAGAAAGTACATGCTAGTACATTGTACTCAAGTAACAAACTTATTTGATGCATTTAATTGTTTACTTTAAGCAGTATAGCACATTATCTTTCTATTGAGCTTGTTCTCCTCAAAAAATTAGGCCAGTTTTCAAAGATTTCTGTCTAGAAAACTAGAACAGTGTCCACTACTAAATGCATTTTACCACCGCTGAATCACTCTTAGCATGCCATTTTTTTCCTGCAGTGTGATCATTTAGCTGCGAAATCGATGGTACTTCGACGTCGATCTTTATGCCAAAAATCCATCGAATCCACTAATTTTTTCCACCAATTTTCTATCTCCGGCACCGCTGTAGAATCGATGTCATCTCGATAACTCATTCCTGGCTGGGTTCTTCTGTACACGTCTCCACAAGTTGAGTTCCAATACAACAAGACATTTTAAAGCTCATTTCTCCTACGAGAGAAAAACACGCGTCCTACAAGCTCAACGAGAACACTAACCTCCTCTCTCAAGTCAACAAATCGCACTGTCAATAACGGAGTGCCAATAGCGCTGTGGTCGTTTACATAACCTCTGGGTAAGGATGTCTGCTAATCAACACAAACAAAACGAAATAGAAATATTGTTTACATATTCTTTGTTTATATGTTCAGGAATGAGATATCAGTAAGTTATTTTATGTTGTTTGTACTGTCAAGCACACATGAGTTTTATTCCCCAACTATTACACACCAATGTTTACCACTGTTTATGAAATTAATTGTTTAAACATGGTAGTTAGGTTAAGGTGGTATCAGACAGAATGGACAGCTAGGTGCAAGTGCTTCTAGACACATTTTTCAGACTTACAGTGATATTTTTAAGCGGTTCCATCAGATGAGAGAAGGTTCCAGGTTCGAGAATCACACTGAGGAGTTACCTGGAACTTAAAAAAACATCTGTAATTGATCAAACTATACCGTTCTGCATAATATTTGGTTTTAAAATAGAAATTTTACTCTTTATTTTTGAAAGTTATAAGGTCATTAACTTTTATTTCATGGAAACTTAGCATTTTCATGATTGTTACGCAATATCAGCGACTTTAGTGAAAATCAAAGACACGACATTGCTTATAACTCACAAACCATTTGAGTGCCCAAAAAGCTACTTGGCATGCTTTCCTAAGTTGGGGAGGGCAATCTAGGAAAAAAATGGCGTTGAAAAATTTTGATACCATATTTGAGATTTTTGATTCTGCAAACAAGTTTTATAGACAAAAAATAGTGAAAGATTTAAAAAAAATAAAAAAAAATCCTTGATCTCTTTCCTCCACAAATGAAATGTGGCAGGTGGGAAGCCCCTTGGACCAACCGTTCCCTTCTAAAAAAATTTCTAAATCTCGAAATTAAGCAAAAGTACGGAAAACACGCTTTTTGCCCATATCTCCGGAACCGTTTGACCTAGGAGGCTGAGATTTTGGCTGAAGAAGTTTTTTTTTTTTCATCGGTACTATACCATTAATATTTGGTTCTGATCAGTCACCATGATGTCAACTCACCTACCCCATATGGAATGACTCTATCTGCTTTGGCACGGCTCGCATAGCTACCTGTTACAGTAGCCTTCCTATTGTACCAAATAGACTAATGAGTTTATTGTTATGATTTCAGGTGTGTTATAAGGAACTGATGCACATGAAGACTTCAATCCATATCATGCTGACCGAAGAAAGGAGAAGAAAACATTGTCTGGATCAGAGCGCATTCCACGAGATTCATCAGGCCTGGATCTGAAGTTCGCTTTTGTGTTTCATGAGGTGTGCTCTCCTTTGTTCGGCAATTGTTATCAGATGTGAGTATTAAATGAAGTACTAATTTTCTGCTGTTATTGCGCCTAAATTACTTTCCACTTAACATTTTACTTTTGGCTGTGTTTTTCAGGTTACACTATACACATTATTAACTAGGAGAAATCTGTCCAAACCGGGTCTTCTGCAATAATAATTTTTAAAGTTTTGGTGTATCTTAAGCTGAATAAAAAGAATAAAAATCTCATCTTATGTTTGTACTTTGTTTATAGAGGTCAATTTATTTTTTATATGCAGTTTTATTTAATCTGGTTTAGTGCATACTATTATACTTGAAACCTTACCCACCAACACCAAGTTGGTTGTAGCTAGTTTGTCCAGGGCTTCAATAGGCCAAGTTAGCTTGTAGGTGAAAGCCCACTTTCAGAAGAAAGTACTGTCTAATTGTTAGCTTAATATTTTGTGAAGTATGCCTTATGTTTGTTTTATTTTTTTAGAGACAGATCAAAGACATGTTTTGTATCAAGGAAAGCCTCTATGGTATTTAGGATTGCAATTTAGCATGCTCATGAAATGTTGTGTAGCTGTAGTTATAGTACCCTTAGCTTGTGTTCCAGGCAGGCACATCTTGTTCCCGCCTTGCATTCTTGCTTTTCTCCATTGGTATTGATTTAGACCCTCTGGTCTTCCTGCAGCTTTGCATTACAACTGTGTCATTTTAATTCTTTTTAAAAATTGTATTTCCTTACCGCTCTTAATAGGGTATTTCGGGTAAGCGGAGCGTCGGAAACGGAAGTGCCCAGTCCACCGCTGGTTGCATCTCTACCGCTGATGCGCGGGGGGGAGGGGAAGGCGGCGGGGTGACGCAGAGTCTACTGCGCATGCGCAGTTTGCAGGCTGAGATGAATCCAGCAGCCACTCGGCCGTTCCGTTTCCGCTGCTTCGCTTACCCGAAATACCCTATTACAAATATAAAAGTTTCAGCCATTCTAAAGAATTCTTTTTATTCATCTGAATAAAAGTGAAATGGGATGGAATACATAGAGAGTAAAGAACTATGAAGAGTAGCTAGGCAGCCAGGCCTTTAGAAGCATTAACCCAGTAAGGAATTTTTAATTCTGAAAAAGTCTTGAAAACGTTTCGCATGAACTAATATTAGTCCTGAGAACGAACCACTGAAACGTATCAGATATTTCTTTTGAGTGCACATAGTTCGGTCTGAAAACGTTTCAAAAGACAGTCTTGAGAACGTTTATGAGATAGTCTTGAAAACGTTTCGTGGGATAGTCTTAGAAACGTATTTAATATGTTCCCTCAAAAGCGTAAAAATTTTATTATGAACATCTGGCGAAGTTCACCTTGCGCTCTGGCTTTCCTCCACAGTTCAAGGAGTTGAATTTAAAGTAGTTTCAATTTTCAAAGAATTTTACACTCACCACTGTCCGACTCCAGTCGGATTGGAACCCTCAGCCTTTGGGTTACAGGGCGGCTGCGCTACCCACTTACCCACGGAGGTGCTCTAATAGGAAACTGTCAAGTTGCGTTCCCCATTCTACAACCCTTGTGGCCAGAGCACTCCTCGTGATATGTTCCGGAAACGTTTTCTAAAGATTATATAAAGATAATCTCTTACGAAGCCCGACCCAAAATGATTGTTCGCTAAAGGTTCGCTTTTCGTTCGCTATCGGTGCGCGGAGGGTCGCGCATGGTACGCTAACGGGTCGTCGGGGCTCGTCGGCGCCCTCGAGGAGGTGCGTCTACGGTTCGTTTTCGAGACGCTCTGTTCGCTTTTGGGAGCGACTTAGTACGTTTCCTGTTCGCTTTGGTCGTCAGGGTACGCTTTTAGTTCGCTCTGAAAGCGACCTCGGTACGCTTTCTGATCGTCAGGTTCGCCTGGCCTGGAGAGCCCCGCGATGTCGGTATTTTCCGGGAAACCCCGGCCACCGCACTTCCGAGCAGGGGAGGGGAGGGATGGGGCGGCCCCGGGCCCGGGACACTCGGAGTACCTGAGGCACGGTAGAGAGACCTACCTGAGGCTGAGGTATCGTCTCAGCACAGTAGCACAGCAGCTAGAGACGGAGACGGACGGGACGGGACGGAGACCACACCAGTCTAAGAGTGGAAGCCGCAGAGGAAGGACGTGCGTGCGTGCAGTCAGGGCAGCAGCACGAGGCAGCGAGGCAGCAGCTGTGCGGCTGTAGCGTTTTGACTGACGTCTTGAGTGTTCTACTGGTAAGCAGTTAAAGGATCTTTAACACAGTGTAGTCCACTTAGAGTGCCCGCAGAACAGTCCATGATACTCTGCGCTCGCAGAAGTGATGCTTGAGTGCTACTACACACTATTAAAGCGGGCTTTTCTTTTGGTCACTCTCAAGTGAACAACAAATTGTGTTTAAGACTTATATCTGCATTTGAACCGGAAGACTTCCTGATGTATGTTGGTGTGGGTATATCCCGGGGGTATCCGAGCCGACTCTGCAGTGCTGCATTTGACTACTTTCACACTGGTAAAACAAATGTTTAGTTCTAAACATCAAATGATGTTTAACTGCTAATGTTTAATATTTAAACACTATATCATGTTTAGTTCAAACTATACACCAGCAGATGTCTAATTTTTAAACACTTTCCAAGTGTGCAGTTGGGTAAACACTTGGCATAGCGTGCTATCTCTATGCTTCTCCATGTGAAACCTCGCCCAAGTGTTTACTTCTATACATCACAAAATGTTTAAACTCTAAACATTTACGAAGTGTTTAGTTGTTAAACATCTTGTCATGTTTAGTTCCTGCTATACATCATGTCATGTATAGAATTGCCAACTAAACACCATGATGTTTAGAAACTAAACATTTGTTTTACCAGTGCACATGCAGCTAGATAAACGTAATAAAATTATCACATGCTACTTTACCTTCCAACTCCTACCCCTTGAAGCACCAACCCCTGCGCACCTCCAACCTGACGCCTGCCCCCCACCCACAACCCCCCTAAAACTGCCCCCCTCCACATGACGAACATTAAACGCATGTAAAGCGACCTAAAATCGCACTAAAAGCGAACCTATAGCGAACAAGAAGCGACCTCAGCGCGCGAGCAACTGAGTTCGTTTTTGGTACGCCAAGTACTATCAGTCTGAAAAGTTTCCGGGGAGCTCTGGGAATGGCGCCGGGCAGAATAGTCTCGCACGGGTCCCTGTTTCAGACAGCAAGTGGCAGCAGCCTACCAAGATGGCGACCGTGTCTCCACCTCGCATTTTTGAAAAGCGATTTCAAAGAAATTATCCCTAAATCATTCTGGTTTATATGAAAATTCTAGATATATGGGTTGCAGAAAGCGATAGAAGTCGCTTGGAGAGCTGAAACTAATGTCAATTCCAGGATGTAGACGGATAAAGATCTGAACTTGGTTAGGCTGCCAGCTGTCAGGCCTTGAACGCTGCTATCTAAAATTTCTCATACCACGCGAACAGCGCGAAATTCAAACGGATCGCGATTCTGACAGCCGTCTTTGACAGAAGACTTCCTCATTAATAGGGCCGCTGCAAAGGAATGCAGCTCATCGAGATTGAATTCGTGGTCCCCTCGGAAATTTACGGAGCTCTCTGATAAATGTAGGCCCCGGTTTTTTTTTGTCTGTGTGTTTTTTCCCCCTCATTTTTTGTTTAAATCTCTGAGCACTTTGAAGAGACGGCAGTTAATTTGAGCGAACGCAAGCATCCCACATCAAGCACCTATTTGTTTTGTAGGTTTTTTGTAATTAAACTGGTGATCCCTTGCCTCTGCAGGATTCTGATATTTGGCTCCAGTCACTTACGACATCTATTGCGTGATATTCCCGTATTCCATGCAAAAGGTAAAAGACAAATTTTTACTTCAAAATTAATTATTTTGAGAGCTGGCACGTGTGACAGAAGGTCTGTAATGTATCCCAAAAATAAGCCTGCAATACCAATGACTCTCCTTGACCCCAATTAGTTATTTTAGGGGTATTGAAACATAAAGGAATGATTTACAGAAGGAAATGGGTTGTGTTAACATAAAGAAGGAAACGCAAACACTAAAACATCTAAATAATTTTATTGACATGCCATTCAGTAAAACTTGCAAGACCTGAAAACGTTCGCAGGGAAAAAAAAAGAAATGATAGAATGGACGTGAAACCAGCTTACAAATTCGACGAGACAATTCAGACTAGCCAAACGATACGTAAATGGATACGTATCTTGCGCTCGTCAGATGTGTAAGCGGGTTTTCGTCCGTAACAACACCCAAAAAATCTTAGTTTTCTTGTTATTTCGTTACTCGTAATTTTTACGTTAAACCTGACTGCATCAGGAGAAGAGAATAGTGCGAAGCAAAACTATAACAAAAAAATACGCACGTTAGGCTTTACTTTCTTTCGTAGGCTGGATAAAGACCGACAGCATAATTAACATAAAGTAAGCCAACAGACTGTAGGTAGAAAGGGCGTGAAACCAGCTTACAATTGAAACCAGATAGTTTCGCTCGACAAAACAGACGTAGGAAAATACGAATCATGCGCTCGTCACAAGTGTAAGCGGGTTATCTTCCGTTTCAACACACACACGTAATAAAATACAAAGATTTTTTGTTATTTCGTGACTCGTAATTTTTACGTAAAACATGACAACAGGAGAAGGAAGGAAAAAGAAAGCAAAATATTACAAAAAATATTGGCACCTTACTCTTCTTTTCGTTATCTAGGGTTACTGAAGACCAGTTGCATTCTTCCTGATTCCTGAACTTACAATCTAAATTAAATAGTCAAAAAACCAGCTTACAAATTCGACGAGACAATTTAGACAAGCCAAACGATACGTAAATGGATACGTATCTTGCGCTCGTCAGATGTGTAAGCGGGTTTTCGTCAGTATCAACACCCAAAAAATCTTAGTTTTCTTGTTATTTCGTTACTCGTAATTTTTACGTTAAACCTGGCTGCATCAGGAGAAGAGAATAGTGCGAGGCAAAAAATTACAAAAAAATACGCACGTTAGGCTTTACTTTCTTTCGTAGGCTGGATAAAGACCGACAGCATAATTAACATAAAGTAAGCCAACAATCTGTTGGTAAGAAAGGGCGTGAAACCAGCTTACAATTGAAACCAGATAGTTTT
Source organism: Frankliniella fusca (assembly GCA_029379305.1). Taxonomy (NCBI): domain Eukaryota; kingdom Metazoa; phylum Arthropoda; class Insecta; order Thysanoptera; family Thripidae; genus Frankliniella; species Frankliniella fusca. The sequence goes on from JAHWGI010001391.1 coordinate 8,590, forward strand.
GCTCGACAAAACAGACGTAGGAAAATACGAATCATGCGCTCGTCACAAGTGTAAGCGGGTTTTCTTCCGTTTCAACACACACACGTAATAAAATACTAAGATTTTTTGTTATTTCGTGACTCGTAATTTTTACGTAAAACATGACAAGAGGAGAAGGAAGGAAAAAGAAAGCAAAATATTACAAAAAATATTGGCACCTTGCTCTTCTTTTCGATATCTTGGGTTACTGAAGACCAGTTGCATTCTTCCTGATTCCTGAACTTACAATCTAAATTAAATAGTCGAAAAACCAGCTTACAAATTCGACGAGACAATTTCGACACGCGAAAAGATACGTAAATGGATACGTATCTTGCGCTCGTCAGATGTGTAAGCGGGTTGTCGTCCGTAACAACACCCAAAAAATCTTAGTTTTCTTGTTATTTCGTTACTCGTAATTTTTACGTAAATCCTGGCTGCATCAGGAGAAGAGAATAGCACCAAGCAAAATATTACAAAAAATATTGGCACCTTACTTTTCTTTTCGTTATCTAGCGTTACTGAAGACCAGTTGCATTCTTCCTGATTCCTGAACTTACAATCTAAATAAAATAGTCGAAAAACCAGCTTACAAATTCTACGAGACAATTAAGCCACGCCAAACGATACGTAAATGGATACGTATCTTGCGCTCGTCAGATGTGTAAGCGGGTTTTCGTCCGTAACAACACCCAAAAAAGTCTTAGTTTTCTTGTTATTTCGTAACTTGTAATATTGACGTAAAACCTGACTGCATCAGGAAAAGAGAATGGTGCCAAACAAAATATTACAATCAGATACGCATTTGATGCGTTACTTTCTTTCGTAGGCTGGATAAAGACCAACAGCTCGACAAAGGATTCATCAGAAAATACGTATCTTGTGATTGTCACAAGTGTAGGCGTGTTTTCGTCCGTTTCTACACACACACGTTATAAAATACATTTTTTTTTGTTATTTCGTGACTCGTAATTTTTACGTTAAACAAGACAATTAGAGGGGAAGGCAAGAAGAGACAAGCAAAATATTACAAAGAAATAGTTGGCACCTTACACTTCTTTTTGTTATCTAGGGTTGCTGAATACCAGTTGCATTCTTCCTGGTTCCTAAACTTACAATCTAAATAGTCGTGAAACCAGCCTACAAATTCGACGAGACAATTTCGACACGCGAAAAGATACGTAAATAGATACGTATCTTGCGCTCGTCTGATGTGTAAGCGGGTTTTCGTCCGTAACAACACTGAAACAAAATCTTAGTTTTCGTGTTATTTCGTAACTTGTAATTTTTCCGTAAAACCTGACTGCTTCAGGAGAAAAGTGTCAAGCAAAATATTACAAACAAATATGCACGGCCCTCTTTCGTAGGCTGGATACAGACCAACAGCATAAGTTACAGTACGAAAGCCAACAATTTGTGGATAGAAAGGGCTTGAAACCAGCTTTCAAATGTAACCAGATAGTTTCGCTTGACAAAGGATGCGTAAGAAAATACGAATCTTGCGCTCGTCACAAGTGTAGGTGGGTGTTCGTCTGTTTCAACACAGACACACAGGTCAGGGACCGTGCACACATTACGGAAGCTCCTCAAACCCCACTCACTACGTTACAAGCAGGCCCTCTCTGCCGCTGGCGGCTCCGTTCGGCAGGGGGCCTGCCCGCTGATCATGCCGATGCCGATAGCGCATAAACGGTCAGTAATTTGGCAAAACGGCGTAATACTCTGGAGGAGACCATTAAGTGTTTTTAGACACACAACTGTGAAAAATTATCGTAGGTTTACGGAGCCTTCCGAGTCACTCGAATTTAAAAGACTGCAGGGCTCGAATAATATCGTGAATGTGTTCGTAAAAACCACATATAAACAAACAGTTCGTAAAAACTACGTCACATCCCCTGCGCCATCATTATTGTGGATATCCATGGCCACTACCACTTTCCCCCTAAACCCTTTCACGTAATCAATGAACAGCACCTATGCAACAAGTGTCACGACGAGTGTGAGATTTTACAATTTGACAGCGTTACCTCCCAACATTTCTTGTGGAAAATTTTCACATAACCTTTGATCGATCAACTGACCTGTGGCTCGGCCATCCTACAGCTCGGAACGCACAACGCACTATGTTCACGGCACTCCGGCTCCCTGCCCTACCAGCACCATGCGGACCCGCCGCCGCCCCTCCCCCCACCCTCCCCCCCGAGCCCTGCTGCCAGCATCAAGCACCGCTGCCGCCTGCCCCCTATCACCCCCCACCCGAGGCATGCCAGCACCAAGCTCCGCCGCCGCATGCCCCCCCCCTCCCCCCCCGAGCCCTGCTGCCAGCTTCAAGCACCGCTGCCGCCTGCCCCCTCCCTCCCCCCCACACGAGGCATGCCAGCACCAAGCTCCGCCGCCGCCTGCCCCGGGCGCTGCCAGCTTGATGCACTGCTGCCGCCTGCCCCGGCGGCGGCGGCGGCGGCAGCGGCGGTGCCGGGGCAGGCGGCGGCGGAGCTTGGTGCTGGCATGCCTCGGGTGGGGGGGGGAGGGGGCAGGCGGCAGCGGTGCTTGAAGCTGGCAGCAGGGCTCGGGGGAGGGGGGGGGAGGGGGGGGGGAGGGGCGGCGGCGGGGCTGCATGGTGCTGGTAGGGCAGGGAGCCGGAGTGCCGTGAACATAGTGCGTTGTGCGTTCCGAGCTGTAGGATGGCCGAGCCACAGCCAATTGGCTTACGTATTGTAAATTATGCTGTTGGTCTTTATCCAGCCTTCGAAAGAAAGTAAAGCATTATGTGTGTATTTCTTCGTAAAATTTTGCTTGGCACTATTCTCTTCTCTTGATGCAGCCAGGTTTTACGTAAAAATTACAAGTAACGAAATAACAAGAAGACAAAGATTTTTTTTTGTGTGTGTGTTTTTACGGACGAAAACCCGCTTACAAATCTGACGAGCGCAAGATACGTATATATTTACGTATCGTTTGGCGTGTCGAAATTGTCTCGTCAAATTTGTAGGCTGATTTTACGACTATTTCGATTAAAAGTTCAGGAACCAGGAAGAATGCAACAGGTATTCAGCAGCCCTCGATAACGAAAAGAATAGGAAGGTGCCAATATTTGTTTGTAAAATTTTGCTTCGTCTTTTTTCCGTCTCCTCTTGTTGTCATGTTTTCCGTAAAAATTACGAGTCATGAAAAAACGAAAAAAACTAAGTATTTTATAACGTGTATGTGTTAAAACGGACGAAAACCCGCTTACACTTGTGACGAGGGCAAGATACGTATTTTCATACGCATCCTTTGTCGAGCGAAACTATCTGGTTACATTTGTGAGCTGGTTTCACGACCGTTCTATCAACAGATTGCTGGTTTACGTGTTGTAAATTATGCTGTTGGCCTTTATCCAGCCTCCGAAAGAAAGTGAAGCATCACGTGCGTATTTGTTTGTAAAATTTTGCTTGGCACTATTGTCTTCTCTTGATGCAGTCAGGTTTTTCGTAAAAATTACGAGTTACGAAATAATGAAAGAGCTAAAAATTTTTTGGAGTGATGTTACGGACGAAATCCCGCTTACACATCTGACGAGCGCAAGATACGTATCTATTTGCGTATCGTTGGCTTGTTGGAATTGTCCCGTCGAATTTGTAAGCTGGTTTCACGACTATTTAGTTTGTAAGTTAAGGAACCGGGAAGAATTCAACTGGTATTCAGCAACCCTAGATAACAAAAAGAAGTGTAAGGTGCCAACTATTTCTTTGTAATATTTTGCTTGTCTCTTCTTTCCTCCTCCTCTTGTTGTCATGTTTTACGTAAAAATTACGAGTCACGAAATAACATTAAAAACTTAATTTCATTACGTGTGTGTCTTAAAACAGACGAAAACCCGCTTACACTTGTGATGAGCGCAGGATATGTATTTTCTTACGCATCCTTTGTCAAACGAAACTATCTGGTTACATTTGTAAGCTGGTTTCACGCCCTTTCTATCTACAGATAGTTAGTTTACGTATTGTAAATTATGCTGTTGGCCTTTATCCAGCCTACGAAAGAAAGTGAAGCATCACGTGCATATTTGTTTGTAATATTTTGCTTGGCACTATTTTTATCTCTTGATGCAGTCAGGTTTTACGTAAAAATTACGAGTTACGAAATATTAAGAGAACTAATATTTTTTTGAGTGTTGTTACGGACGAGAACCCGCTTACACATCTGATGAGCGCAAGATACGTATCTATTTGCGTATCGTTGGCTGGTTGAAATTGTCTCGTCGAATTTGTAGGCTGGTTTCACGACTATTCAGATTGTAAGTTAAGGAACCGATAAGAATGCAACTGGTCTTCAGCAACCCTAGGTAACAAAAAGAAGTGTAAGGTGCCAACTATTTCTTTGTAATATTTTGCTTGTCTCTTCTTTCCTCCTCCTCTTGTTGTCATGTTTTACATAAAAATTACGAGTCACGAAATAACATAAAAAACCTAATTTCATTACGTGTGTTTTTTAAAACTGCCGAAAACCCGCTTACACTTGTGATGATCGCAGGATATGTATTTTCTTACGTATGTTTTGTCGAGCGAAACAATCTGGTTACATTTGTAAGCTGGTTTCACGCCCTTTCTATCTACAAATTGTTAGTTTACGTATTGTAAATTATGCTGTTGGCTTTCATCCAGCCTACGAAAAAAAGTAAAGCATCACGTGCGTATTTGTTTGTAATATTTTGCTTGGCACTATTCTCTTCTTTAGATGCAGTCAGATGTAACATAAAAATTACGAATTACGAAATATTAAGAGAACTAAGATTCTTTTGAGTGTTGTTACGGACGAAAACCCGCTTACAAACTGACGAGCGCAAGATAAGTATCTATTTACGTATCCTTTGGCGTGTCGAAATTGTCTAGTCGAATTTGTAGGCTGGTTTTTTGGCTATTTTATTTAGATTGTTAGTTCAGGAATCAGGAAGAATGCAACTGGTCTTCAGTAACCCTAGATAACGAAAAGAAAAGTAAGATGCCAATATTTTTTGTAATATTTTGCTAGCCTCTTCTTTCCTTCTCCTCTTGTTGTCATGTTTTACGTAAAAATTACTACTCACGAAATAACAAAAAATCTTAGTATTTTATTACGTGTGTGTTGAAACGGAAGAAAACCCGCCTACACTTGTGACGAGCGCAAGATACGTATCCATTTACGTATCGTTTGGCTTGTCTAAATTGTCTCGTCGAATTTGTAAGCTGGTTTTTTGACTATTTAATTTAGATTGTAAGTTCAGGAATCAGGAAGAATGCAACTGGTCTTCAGTAACCCTAGATAACGAAAAGAAGAGTAAGGTGCCAATATTTTTTGTAATATTTTGCTTTCTTTTTCCTTCCTTCTCCTCTTGTCATGTTTTACGTAAAAATTACGAGTCACGAAATAACAAAAAATCTTTGTATTTTATTACGTGTGTGTGTTGAAACGGAAGATAACCCGCTTACACTTGTGACGAGCGCATGATTCGTATTTTCCTACGTCTGTTTTGTCGAGCGAAACTATCTGGTTTCAATTGTAAGCTGGTTTCACGCCCTTTCTTACCAACAGTTTGTTGGCTTACTTTATGTTAATTATGCTGTCGGTCTTTATCCAGCCTACGAAAGAAAGTAAAGCCTAACGTGCGTATTTTTTTGTAATATTTTGCTCGCACTATTCTCTTCTCCTGATGCAGTCAGGTTTAACGTAAAAATTACGAGTAACGAAATAACAAGAAAACTAAGATTTTTTGGGTGTTGTTACGGACGAAAACCCGCTTACACATCTGACGAGCGCAAGATACGTATCCATTTACGTATCGTTTGGCTTGTCTAAATTGTCTCGTCGAATTTGTAAGCTGGTTTTTTGACTATTTAATTTAGATTGTAAGTTCAGGAATCAGGAAGAATGCAACTGGTCTTCAGTAACCCTAGATAACGAAAAGAGAAGTAAGGTGCCAATATTGTTTGTAATATTTTGCTTTCTTTTTCCTTCCTTCTCCTCTTGTCATGTTTTACGTAAAAATTACGAGTCACGAAATAACAAAAAATCTTTGTATTTTATTAGGTGTGTGTGTTGAAACGGAAGATAACCCGCTTACACTTGTGACGAGCGCATGATTCGTATTTTCCTACGTCTGTTTTGTCGAGCGAAACTATCTGGTTTCAATTGTAAGCTGGTTTCACGCCCTTTCTACCTACAGTCTGTTGGCTTACTTTATGTTAATTATGCTGTCGGTCTTTATCCAGCCTACGAAAGAAAGTAAAGCCTAACGTGCGTATTTTTTTGTTATAGTTTTGCTTCGCACTATTCTCTTCTCCTGATGCAGTCAGGTTTAACGTAAAAATTACGAGTAACGAAATAACAAGAAAACTAAGATTTTTTGGGTGTTGTTACGGACGAAAACCCGCTTACACATCTGACGAGCGCAAGATACGTATCCATTTACGTATCGTTTGGCTAGTCTGAATTGTCTCGTCGAATTTGTAAGCTGGTTTCACGTCCATTCTATCATTTCTCCTGCGAACGTTTTCAGGTCTTGCAAGTTTTACTGAATGGCATGTCAATAAAATTATTTAGATGTTTTAGTGTTTGCGTTTCCTTCTTTATGTTAACACAACCCATTTCCTTCTGTAAATCATTCCTTTATGTTTCAATACCCCGAAAATATCGAATTGGGGTCAAGGAGAGTCATTGATATTGCAGGCTTATTTTTGGGATACATTTCAGACCTTCTGTCACACGTGCCAGCTCTCAAAATAATTAATTTTGAAGTAAAAATTTGTCTTTTATCTTCTGCATGGAATACGGGAATATCACGCAATAGATGTCGTAAGTGACTGGAGCCAAATATGAGAATCCTGCAGAGGCAAGGGATCACCAGTTTAATTACAAAAAACCTACAAAACAAATAGGTGCTTGATGTGGGATGCTTGCGTTCGCTCAAATTAACTGCCGTCTCTTCAAAGTGCTCAGAGATTTAAACAAAAAATGAGGGGGAAAAAACACACACACAAAAAAAACCGGGGCCCTCATTTATCAGAGAGCTCCGTAAATTTCCGAGGGGACCACGAATTCAATCTCGATGAGCTGCATTCCTTTGCAGCGGTCCTATTAATGAGGAAGTCTTCTGTCAAAGACGGCTGTCAGAATCGCGATCCGTTTGAATTTCGCGCTGTTCGCGTGGTATGAGAAATTTTGATAGCAGCGTTCAAGGCCTGACAGCTGGCAGCCTAACCAAGTTCAGATCTTTATCCGTCTACATCCTGGAATTGACATTAGTTTCAGCTCTCCAAGCGACTTCTATCGCTTTCTGCAACCCATATATTTAGAATTTTCATATAAACCAGAATGATTTAGGGATAATTTCTTTGAAATCGCTTTTCAAAAATGCGAGGTGGAGACCCGGTCGCCATCTTGGTAGGCTGCTGCCACTTGCTGTCTGAAACAGGGACCCGTGCGAGACTATTCTGCCCGGCGCCATTCCCAGAGCTCCCCGGAAACTTTTCAGACTGATAGTACGTCGAGCGAACTCAAAAGGTCGCGTAGTGAGACCTATGCGACCTAAAAGCGAACACGGGCGGCGAACCATAGCGTACTCTTAGCGACCTCAGCAGAAGGTCGCGCACAGTTCGTCAAGACGAACTAAACGCGCACCTTTGGCGTACAGAACATTTTGCGTCGGGAGGATGTTCGGTCTTCGCTGGACCAACATGCTCAAGATAAAATAACGCCAACCACTGGTTCCTTCCAATTAAAATTGATTCACTAGTATAAATTTTTAATATGTTCTTGATGTGTTCTGTTGTTTGAACACTTCCAAACAAACATTTCAAACTGGACTTAAAAAATGTCCTGTTCATGTTAACTTCATTTATATGTCAGAAGTACAACCTCCGTAGATTCGGGAGAGCTCATAAAATGTTTCCCGAAGTCCTTTCGGATATGGTTCGAAACGATTAAAACATTATACGTTCTACCATGATCAATGAATGAAAAACATTTCGCAATCATTTCGAAATCGATCGCGGTAGAACGTTTCGCGAGCACCGACTGAAGAATAATTTGCGATCCGTCCGATAGAGATTAATTTCAGCGAGACGTTTAAGAAAGGTTTCTGGTACGAATAACTCATAGTCAAACTGAAACTTATCTTGAATTAATCCTGGTTAAATCCGAAACGTTTCATTCCCCACTGGGAATGAATCTTTCTTAGAGAATGGGAAGTTCATGTAAGTTAGTTGCTTTCACTGTTGACACCACTGTCACTCTAAGATGCATTACAAGTAGTAATAGACATAATGACATAATAACTTATGGCAGCTTGGAGGAAGAATTTAAGAATCTTTCTCAGGGGTGGGGAAGTTCATTGCCCTCTCTCTGATCCATTTAATGGATATTCATTCAACATCCCAATATCCTGCAACAGATTTGTTTTTCTCTTTCCTCTGGTGGATAACTTAAAACACTTTTGATTTCATGATCTATGTTTACCTTTAGGAGAACGGGCAGGTGCATGTTTAGCCCTGTGTTTTGAGCATTTGTGCACAGATGTCTGCGAAATGTTTGCTGCCTTGTAATACTGTGGAAAGTTCATATGTTAGAGTACAACTAGATAATTTTTACATAAATATTCAGATTTTTAAAGTATTCTTTGGCAAAGTCCTTACCTCTTCACAAGTTGAACACGCATGCCCAGGCAATAATTTTCTTTTCAACCCTCGCACTGTCTTTCCAACATAAGCGTAACTGGGCTTAATGTCTTTTGCTGGGAGTCTAAAATGAACAAATTAAAAATCTTTCATATGATGTTTGTGCTCTATATTTACTACTACATATTTTAGAATATTTGTAGTAATCATAGTTTTACCTATCATAACTGCTCTCAAGAGCAGCTGATGGTTTTTTGTCTGTAACATTGTCACAAAGTATTCGTCTTCTTGCTCTTTGCAACTTTCCACTTCCTAGAATTGGGCTAGATGGAGTCACAATTTGCGTAGGTGAGGCTGCAAAAAAGGAACATATTTAGTGCTTCCTGATAAATATAAGTGTACATTTTTAATAATGAGCCTTGCAGTAAACTTACCTGTTTCTTTCTTTAAAGACATTGCCTGCTTGGCGGGTTCAAAAAAGGTTTCATCAAGGTCTTGACCACAACAGGATAAGGATATTGGACTTGATACACCAAATGCTGTAAAGGAAGAATTTTTGTGTCTGGAAAAACAGTTTCATGTTCTTGTTTGGGATGTTAGGAACAAATAAAATAGTAATACTTACGAATGAATTCCTGTGTTGAGGCAGGAAGATCCATTAAAGCAGCAGCAGCCGCTACAAAAATAAAATTTAAATGTGGGGTAAGATTAACAATTAGAAAGACTTGAGTTATACAACTTGCTCAGCTGAAGTGCACATCACATTCCTTACCTTCTTTCTCGGTAGGTAGCCCAATAGTACTGTTGGTGAGGAGCGGGTTCTGCATCAACGTACCAGTTGGAACAGCAGGAGCTAAACTCTCATTGTGGATAAGGTCTTTTATGCTGAGAGGGAGGGAAAAACAAAGAGGTGACTTCATTAAGGGTTTTAAAAAGTTAACTATCAGGATCCCATACAAAGACTACACCATACATACCTTTGATAAAGGGTTCTGAATTTGAGGTTTTCGTCTTCAAGAGCGTCGCACCGACGTTCGTAATATTCAAGCTCACAGTGCTTTGCATCAACCGCCAAAAAGTTGGCGTTGGCATCTCGTTGTTTTTGTTTGTGTCAATTTGCGGGTGTTTGGATGTGTCTTCCAGTATTTTTTGTAATGACTTCAAATGGTGTCAAAGCGGTCTAAACTTTTGCTCGATTTAGGGAAACAAGCTGCCGAAAATAAAGAAAACCAAGGTCAAGGTAGGATTTTTCTTGATTTTTAAAATAGATTGAAGTCTTAGTGAGGTTAGGTTAATCATCAGAATCATTTATAATGTTTGCCAAATGCTAGTTTATGACAACTTAAATCATTCATTTCAGATGGTACCAGTACTATCAATGATGCTTTTTCTGTCTTATTGTCGGAGGCCCCTTCGCTCTCGAAGACGGATTGTCAATTCATGAATGGTCAGTTTGCATTTCCGATGCCATATACTTCATAGCTAGTATCAGTTTTAACAAATTTTCTTTTCTTTTTTGTTTTATAGATATGCTTACTCAACCTCAAGTGGGGGGACTTGGGGAGGAGAAAAAGACAGACCTGATTTAAAATGGATCGTTAACCAAACTATTGATATTCCCAAGCAGCAGCCTATTATGTCTCCTTTGAAAAACTTACAGAGGCTTGTTGATTATTCTCCAAGTAGTCTTACTGCTTCAAGTCGTAAGTATAGCCTTGGGTCGCCACTCTCATTATTTAAAATGAGTTACGAACAATTATGTCTTTCACTTCAGGGTTTAGTAATGACTCCAAACAGCTCGTTCCCTCAAAGCAAACACTTGCACCAAAACCAAAGCCCATTGATAGTCTGTCGAAACATCCTCTACGAAGTCTTTTGAAATGCTTCTCCCAAGAGTCATCTGAAAGAAGTAAGTAAATAAAATGTAACTATTTACATGATTGAATTGATGGCACATTATCTATCTTTTTATTTACAGCTGTGTCCAAGGATATTTTAATGGAACCACCCAAAGACTTTTCTTTGCTAACAAACTCTAAACATTTGATCTGCTCTACAAGAAATTCTGCAGTTCTATCTCCAGAAAATAGTCAGATAGAGAATGGTAACTGGTCAAATAATTAATGAATAGTTACTATTGGTATTTTAATCAATAATACATTATTGAATTACTGAATTGCATTTTGTTGGCTTGCAGATGTGACACCTGTAGTTGGGATAACTGACAACCATATTTCAGAGACGCCGCAGGTGGAAATGATTTCAGCAGAAAGTGAATTTACTTCTTGCACTCTGAATTTGAACTCAACTCCTGTCCCAAAGTTGTCTGCTTTGAATTCTACTCGTAAAAGTCCTAGATATATCAAGAAAGTAGAATGTAATGATTCACAGTTTCACTGGTTTACGGCAGTTCAACAATGGTCTTAATCACATCACATCATTTTGACCTCTAGTTTTCAGTACATCAACTTGAAGTTCCATTTCCAGTGATGAGATGAAAATTTTGTGGATCAGCTATATCTTAACTCAGGTAGCAACACCATTGTATGTTTGTTGAAAGAATGGAATTAATTTTGCAATGCTAGAATCATTTTTGTACTGTACTGATGAAAATTGTCAGTAATAAACAATTTCTTGTCACGAAATCTTCAAAAATATTGTGTGGAATGTTTTCATGGCACATCCTATCTATTCTTTGTGAGTAAATTTGTGACATTGTCCTATTGTTACTATGCAAATAAGCTGTTCAAAGTACTTTTCCTAACTTTAAATAGCATAGCTTAGTGAATAACAGTTTATTTACTCAGAAAAGCTGCTTAAGAGCAAATTTGCATAGTGACAATAGGAAAATGTCACACATTTACTAACAAAGAATGCATAGGATATGCGTGGAAAACATTCCATGCAATATTTTTCAAGATTTCGAGATAAGAAATTGTTTATTACTGACAATTTTCATCAGTACAGAATGAAGTTGATTTGAGTCTTGCAAAATCATTCTATTCTTTTAACAAACAAAATGGAGTTTCTGCAAGAGTTGTGGTATGGATAACTGGAAATGACACTTCAAGTTGATGTATTGAAAACTTTAAGTTGATGATATAAGTGATGGGTCATTCCACGCCAAACCACCGGGACCGTGAAATCGACCATCTCCGATTTTAACAATTTTTTTTTAAACTTAGGACCTTACCAGGAGTACCGGCCTCAAAGGATTTTGAAATATTTCAAGCCGTTAAGACTTTAGAGGGTGGCTTGTTTTTCACTCCGACAAGTTACGTAAATTATGTAAATTCACTAAAAGGAGTTGAAAAAATCACTTTGTATGGTTCCACCTCTACAAAAAATGTTACAGAAACTTAAGAAGTTACTCACAATTTTTCAAAAAATATATTGGACATGATCGAGGAATATTTAAGCTTTTCATAATGAGAAAGTATTTTTTCCTGACAATACGTAATCATGGATTTTGGCCATATTTTGTGTAAGTGTTACCCACCCATTGGTGGACAACCCCTATTTTTGGTTTGACTGGGGTTTGATAACTACCCCCTATTTTAACAGACAAGAAGTGCAAAAATCAACTTGAATGCTCAAAAAGTTTCTGATTCATTCATTTTTACTTTTTCTTTAAGAATCTTTGTTTTGCCACACTGTTTTTACATGGGAGCGTTTCAGGGCCTTAACATGACAGTGAAAAAGGTCTGACCATACTATTTATTCAATGTATGACCTAGTAGTGTTATTTCCTATGTTTTTGTTTCAAAAAATAATTCATATAAAGTAATAAAAGGTTAAGATTTTAGGAGTACCACTGATTTTTTTAGATCAAGTATTTAAAAGAGACAAGTTGAAATTATTGAAAGTCAAAGTCAAAGTTTGGTGTTCGACCAATCCGTCTCAAGTTATGAGTGATACCTAATATCCTACCTTAAACACAATACCAACTCTTGTCATGGTGTTTTACATTCAGTTTTTTATACTGATTCAAATGATCCATGGTTGGATTGGATCGTGAAAAATTTTTCTTGGCTCTATTCAGTAAAATCCCGTTAAAATGTTGTATAATTTCACCGTTTCAACTTTAGCAGAAATACGTCATATTAGAAAAATTCCATACCATCCTTTTTTTAGAAGCTAATGATGGACTAATGTGTTCAAAAAAAAGTTAAATATTTAGGAGATCTGTCACTTTACAGATTGTAGTAAGATATAGACCAAGTTAAGTTGATTGTCACTCTTTACGGTCTTTTCATAGTAGTTCCAAACCTTAAAGTCTAAGGCGAAGGGACTAAATTCTCCGGGGCCAACTTGTCACTTGGTGTGGGTGTTCGACTCATCATTAGCTTTTTAAAAAAGCATGGTTTGGAATTTTTCTAATATGACGTATTTCTGCTAGAGTTGAAACGGTAAATAAAACAACATTTTAACGGGGTCCTACTAAATGGATCCAAGAAAAAATTTTCATGATCCAATCCAACCATGGATCATTTGAATCAGTATAAAAAACTGAATGTAAAACACCATGACTAGAGTTGGTATTGTGTTTCAGGTAGGATATTAGGTATCACTCATAACTTGAGACGTATTGGTCGAACACCAAACTTTGACTTTGACTTTCTATAATTTCAACTTGTCTCTTTTAAATACTTGATCTTAAAAAGTCAGTGGTACTTCCAAAATTTTAACCTTTTATTGCTCTATATGAACTATTTTTTTGAAACAAAAGCATAGGAAAAAATAATACTAGGTCATACATTGAATTAATAGTATGGTCAGACCTTTTTCACTGTCATGTTAAGGCCCTGAAACGCTCCCATGTGAAGACAGTGTGGCAATACAAAGATTCTTAAAGAAAAAGTAGAAATGAATGAATCAAACTTTTTGAGCATTTAAGTTAATTTTTGCACTTCTTGTCTGTTAAAAAAGGAGGTGGTTATCAAACCCCAGTCAAACCCAAAATAGGGGTTGTCCACCAATGGGTGGGTAACACTTACACAAAATATGGCCAAAATCCATGATTACGTATTTTCACGAAAAAATATTTTCTCATTATGAAAAGCTTAAATATTCCTCGATCATGTCCAATATATTTTTTGAAAAATTGTGAGTAACTTCTTAAGTTTTTTTTTAAACATTTCTTTGTAGAGGTGGGTGGAACCATGCAAAGTGATTTTTTCAGCTCCTTTTAGTGAATTTACATAATTTACGTAACTTGTCGGAGTGAAAAACAAGCCACCCTCCAAAGTCTAAACGGCTTGAAATATTTCAAAATCCTTTGAGGGTGGTACTCCTGGTAGGGTCCTAAGTTAAAAAAAAATGTTAAAATCGGAGATGGTCGATTTCACGGTCCCGGTGGTTTGGCGTGGAATGACCCTGATGTGATGTGATACAATCACTGTGGATCCACCTTTAGTTTAATCATTATTAATATAATCTTAAAGATTTTTTTTTTGTTTTTGTTGTAGATGTGTCCCAAGATGTTCTGTTGAATGAGCAGCAGCAAAGACATAATGATAATGGGTCACCAACACCTAGGAAATTGAGACTGTCAGGTCCTACAGCTGTGTGTGAGGATAAGATGATTGATAGCTACTCAGAACTGGGCCCTACATGTAATCAACAAAACCAGTTAGGAACTAAGTGTCAGAAACCAAATTTGTTATCTGTTACAAACTCTAGACAGAAGCCCTCTTCACAAATATCTGGAAAGCAGACAAAAGAAAGTGCAGTCAAGTGCCCTAATTTCGGACGAATCGAGCGGTTTTTCCTTTCTTACGTGTAGGCATGATAAAATATGAAAAATCTGTTGCGATTAGAAATACTGTGGCTCGAGACACGTCGGATGATATCCATGTCGAATTTCTATCAACAGATGGGAAGCTACAGCAATCATCGGAAGAGTGTCCGAAATTAGGAACGAAAGTGCTCTAATTTCGGACACATGCTCTAATTTCGGACACAAGCATGCATTTTGGCCTAACCGGACAGGTTTACTTTTCACTTATAATAGCCTAGGTCACAATTCGTTGAATAACATTCAAACCGATTTTTTGACTCAACCCTGAGAGATGAAAACTGGACAGAGAAATGGGATGGTTTTGTGAACGCCTTTAACTCTGGACAATTGTGCTGTAACTTCGGACAAAATTCAGAGGAGTGCTAAATTCTTCCTATCTTAGCCGTTTTTTGAGGTATCTCAAATCCGGAAACGGCGTTGTAAAGGTGATAGTCAAAAGTACAATTTCGCTTCTTCCTGGTGGCGAAAACATAAGTCTTTTGGCACAAACATCGAAACAAATGTAATTCTATGGCACAGAATTGGACTGTCCGAAATTGTAGCACTTTCGAAAATCGTTCCGTACCAAAAAACGGTTTGACTTAAAAAATAATAACTTACGTAGTTCTGTAGCCAACATACCAAACATTCATTCGAGAAAGGACCACCCATAGGGCAGCTCACACCTACATGAGCCCCGGTTTTTGGGGGAGCTTATTTCAAATCAGTAATTTTGTTCTATATGCTTTTTTTAACTTTAAATTCCTGTGTGCTGTAAAATTTTAAAGGTACTTCAACCGACTTGACGAAATATGGTACTCTATACTGCAAACTGTACGATGGCGTCTTCGGATTTCAAATATCTCAAAAGGTGACCGAGATAGGTTGAAATAAGCACTTCTCTGCAAACTGTCCGAAATTAGGGCACAAGTCCGAAATTAGGGCATTTGACTGTGGTAATTATTGACATGACATTTTACAATAGACATCTGCAGAAAGTATTTGATATAAATACAGTATATATATTTTTGTCCTTTTGTAGATGTGTTCCAAGATGTTTTGTCAAATAAGCAGCAACTAAGTCAGAACCATTATGGGTCACTAACACCTGGGAAATTAAGACAGTCAAGTCAAATCATCTGTGACTTCTCAGCAGGCATCTGGAAGCAGAGAAAATGGTTAATATTCAAAACAGTTCAATTAATCAACTACATGACTCCGTAATTATAATAATTATCCTTGTATGATACTGATATAATTTTTGTGTTTAGGATACCTCCGACATTCAACCTCAAACATCCAGATCTATCAGAAGCACGCGTTCCAAAGCTGCAAGACTTCCCTCTCCGGATTTATTCGCATCTGATGAAGAAGTAGAAAACTGGGGGTCAGTGGAATCTGAGGATAGTTTCATTTTAGACTCTGCATCTCACTCAAGCTCTCCGCCTGCGTCTCCCACCAGAGACAAGAGGAGCCTGGAAATATCTGAAATGATTGATGACTCAGACGAAGAAAGAAATTTAGCACCACAGAAAAAAAAGAAAAAGAAAAGAAGTGTTAAGCTTTCAAAAGATGACAAGTCTCAAAAACAGCATCTAAGAAACACTGGACAGGAGTATGTGACATATTATTCTCAGAATACTCGACCTGCAAGAGAGAGAAAGAAACAACACACCTGCAAGAGGGGGTGCCACAATATTGTTACCGATGATGTTGGTGATTCCATTTTCCACGAATACTGGGAGCAAGGCAGTTACGATAAAAGAGTGTCATATATTGCTGCTAGAGTTGAATCCTGTCCAGTCAAAACAAAAAGACCTCGTCTTCCTTCTGGTGACCCCAATGCTCACCCAAAGACAGTCATGTGGAAATATGTCTTTCACATCCATGGAGAGGCCAAGCAAGTGTGCAAACAAACTTTTCTTAGAACACTTGATGAAACTGATGGCTTCCTCCGTTTTGCTGTTAAAAAGAAAATGAAAAAGCTGTCAGGAGTAACAAAAAATGACAAGAGGGGTAAGAAACATCCAAAACATAAATTGACAGAAGAGAAAATTGAAGCAGTAAAACAGCATATCCTAAAATTTCCTTCATACAAGAGTCATTAAAAAAGAGCAGATGTTGGAGACATGCGATATCTTCCAAGTCATTCGGTTATCAATCAAATGCATCAGACGTATATCAATGAAGGAGGGGAGTTTGTATCGTACTCAACATATGAAAGAATATTCAACAGCCTTGGTCGGTCATTTAGAAAGCCCTCCACAGACACCTTTCAGAAGTGTGATGCGTGGCAGCAAAAACTTCAGCATGCACCTGACCAAGAAAGTAAAGAAAGAATTCAAGAGGAATGGAATATTCATCTTGATCGAGCACAAGACGCATACACATACAAGAAGAATTGTAAGGTTCAAGCTGAAACTGATGAATCTCTTCGAGTCCTCATCTTTGATTTGGAACAAGTCCTTGATACCCCTATGCTAAGTACTGGTGCTGTAT
>JAHWGI010001393.1:0-10026 GCA_029379305.1 Frankliniella fusca
CCCTAATAGAAAAAGAAGTCCCCACTTTGTCCCTAAACAGGTCCAAGGTAGTCCCTCGAATTTTGGGGGGACTAAAAGGGGATTTTGCGGTTTTTGAAATCCCTCCGAAGTCCTTTTCGAGAGGAATCTCTATGAAGTCCTTCCTCTGTCGATCCATATTTTTCCATGGTTCACAGAACATGTAGAAAAACGCATTTTAGGTCATTTTTAGCGCGTCATACGACATCAGAGGGGCCGTAGATACTCTATGAATACATATATGAACATATGATATCATACTGAATTTTGAATGAGACAGATAGGCGCTCTGTAGCCCTTTCAGATGAGATTGGAGAGTGGCATAGGAGGTACTTTCGAGGGACTTCAGAAGGGATTCCGTGGACAGGGATTCCGAAATCCCAAGTCCCTAGAATGCACCATCTGGATACATTTTAGGGATTTGGAATTAGGGACTCTGGAGGGATTTGGAATTAGGGACCTCAGAGGGACTTCCTTTTTTATTAGGGGAGAGAGAGAGAGAGAGAGAGAGAGAGAGAGAGAGAGAGAGAGAGAGAGAGAGAGAGAGAAAAAGAGAGAGAGAGAGGGGGGGTGTAACCTTTCTATCGCCTTTCTCTTCTATCTTTTTTTTTAAAATTTTTTTTTTTGTTTTTTTTTTTTTTGTTTCCGTGCACGCCCGTCGGAAACTCCCCGATCGTAAATAATTCCGGGTAGTGATGAATACTTTAGTGAGGCGCCTTATCGTCGCCTTGTCTCCGCTAGTTTTTTTTCCCTTTTCCTCCCGCTTTTCTCACGTGCGTGGCTCTGCGCCGCCTCGCCCCACCCCACCCGCTAGACTGACTACCGCGACAGGGGAGCCGTTCTACCCATAAAGTGGCCGTTTTTTGCGCCGGGTATAAAATGTCCAGGCCGAGCCACGTATGCTGCCCTCCCTCCTCCAGGCCACCCCACCAGTCCCCAATCCACCCGTCCTCTTCGGGTGGAGGGTGGAGGGTGGAGGGGCGTATCCGCTACCACCAATGTGGTTGGCGTGGCAAACCGAACAATTATCACTAATATTGGCTCAAGGCATTTGATTTGGGGTCAAGACAGCATAATCATACAAACACTAGACATAGTACTGGTAATATACGTATACTACCTCGTATACGGCTAAGGGGAGTTGCGACCCATCGGTTTGACGTTCCGTCGTGACGGTATGCCTATATGCCTGCTGGCTTGAGACTAGCTCGACGTGGCCCACGAGCCATCATTCAAACTACGCCGCATAAGCCGCAGCTGGACCGCGTAACTTATTACTTAACGATTCTATCCATAAGCAAGCTACACTCTAATTGACGCATATAACTATACTTTTGTTTTCCCAGTGCAGTTACGCTTGAACAGGTGACGCTTGAAATGTTAGGAATTGTTCCCAGCACACAGCAAAAGTTGCAGCCCCGTGAAAACGCAACATCGCGCTATGGTAAATTGTTCCCAGCATACAGAGGGCGCCACAGGCGGCCAAACTATTGGAAATCGCAAACGAATTTTTCACCGTAGCACGATGTCGCACTTTCACGGGGCTGCAACTTTTGCTGTATGCTGGGAACAATTCCCCCGAGCCGGCAGCAGTCGAGGTTCATTTCCGACAACACCTGGTGAAAAGTTTAGAATTGTTCCCAGCACACAGAGGGCGCCACAGGCGGCCAAACTATTGAAAATCGCAAACGATTTTTTGCAAATTTTTACAAGTATTGGACCAATAATTGGTTACTTTGTCGACGGTCTAAAAAGACGTTTTATGAGCAGCTTATCATTTCTAGATGGTCGTGAGATGAATTTTTTTTTCAGTGCTTTAACAAATTTTCGTAAATTTTACAAGTTTAAAAAAAAATTCAGAAAACCTCCAAAAAGGCGTTTCATGAGTCGCTGATCATTTTTGGTAAAAAATCAAATTTTCTGTGAAAAAAAAAAGTTGGCCAACAAAAAAGTTAGCCAACTTTAGGCCGGTACAAATACCCGGGTCGATGTATGTACTAAAAGTTCCCGTACACATATAGCAGTATTTTCATCTACGCAAATCTCATCTAAAAAACTAGTTGACCCTTGGAAAAATATGGAAATCTCCTCTCCACCAAGTAGAGCAAATTAAACAGAATGCAATAGTTCATCAACAGCCCTCCATGACTGTGGCTCAAGAAGATTCCATATTTTACGCCGTGATCAAACCGTTAAAATATGGACTCGCACCAATAAAATGGGACACAAACAATACTTTAAAAATTTATTCGATTATTCTATTTTTCTATGCAATGGAAAGGGTGGCGTGAAAACATGGAAAATTTTTGCGGCAGTAAACCTCCCGAAGGAGGTTGCGGTTCCCGCCAGGCACAGGGCTTTAACCCCCTGTGGCAGCCAACTGCTTCGGTGTTCCATGGGAACCGGCGCTTTGCTGACTGCGATCCTATCGCGCAATTCGACAGATTTGATCCCCGTACCACCATTGGCCTACCCCTAGAGGTACGAGCGGTGTCAAGGGCGTTAGACTTCCTGATCCCAGTTTCAGAGGCCTTACCTCAGAGGGGTACGCGGGATTCGAACCCACAACCCCGAGTGCCGACACATAGCCAGAACGGGAAGCGACCCAACGCCCAGAGCCACCGAGCCAACGGCGGTGAGACGTGTTTAATTTCTACTTGACTTGCCCTGGAGCAGGTGCCAAAGGGAATGTCAAGCGCGAAAAACACTTTCCCGAGTGGGAGTCGAACTTGGGACCACGTGGTTCGGTGTTCCGCGCTCTACCAATTGAGCCACGACGTGTCGATGACTGTACTGTGCGACGGGTTCTAGTTGGAGTTGCCCTATCCCCCAGCCTCCAGCCAGGAGGACAGGGCAAATACAACTTAATTATTCAAACAATATTTTTAACCGTTTAAAGCATTTTAATAAAATTACCGTTAATATACCGGTAAATTACCAATTTACCGGTAATTTTGGTAATTTACCGCACCCAACCAAAATTAACAGTAATTTTAAAACCCTATTGTAAAATATCTGACTAGCCTGAGAACACCAAATGTGATGGTGAACCAAAAATGAGATGAACAGTTACCGTCACCTTGTTCGAACCTTCCCTGTATCCTTAGTATTTAAAATATTATTACAGAAAAGGGTGTTCAATGTTGAGAGGAAGTCAATTTTAGTGTAATTAGTTCATACTCACCCAGTGTAGAACTCTGCAACAGTCTCAAGTAGCTTCTAGTCATTCCACACAGGTTCTATGGGTTTAAGTTGAGAAAGCTGGAAAGCGCAATCCCCATAACTCTGAAACTAAAAGGCTACGTGTGATGAGTCTTTCAGGATAAATCATGGGTGATATGAGCTACTTTCAGTATTTTTTGCGTCGAAAATTTTTTTTGACATCATTTGAGATATTTCCAAAAGTACACTTCAAAAAATCAACAAAAAAGAAAAAACTTTTTTTTGAAAAAAATTTTTTTTTATCTTCTGACACCTAACAGGCTGCATACCAAGTGGAAAGTCGCTCCCATGACTCCTTCTCTACTTTTACCTATAGCTCATTTCCACATAGTACCGAAATGGTAGTATTTTATATCTCCAGACTGGGTGCACCTAGAGAGCTGCCATTTACAGGGTAGAGTCTTGTACCATAGGAGAGCCAACAAAAAAAAATGGTCGATTTTGGAGACAATTTTTTTTCAGTGTACCGTTGACATGGAATCACTCTAATTTGAACACCTGCATGCAGATGAGTATCAGAGTAGATCACTTTACAATACAGTGTACCGGCTCATTACCTGTTGCCTTTGCTTTGCGGCACATTACTTGGCGGCACCCTTCCTCCCTCACGTATCATCCTTGATGTCCTTTAATGAATCAGAAGAGCCGCCCATCCCTCACCCCCGCGACCCTCCTCCGGAGAGTACACAGGATGAGTGAGAGGGCCGGGCGGGGCTAGGCAGGGAGTGGTGGGCTAAAGCGCAGGCTCGATGCGCTAATTTGAGCGGAATAGGGCCTGGTATGCGACCCTCCCCTCCCCAATGCTCCGAGTGCACGTTTGCGCGTTTAGCGCCCGCCGTCCAGCCGTGCATTATTTATAGCTGGGCCCCACACACTCGCCCGCGCCGCGTCGTCCCTTCTCGTCTGCTGTGAGCCGTGCGCGAGCGTGTTGGGCACGGCGAGGGCGCGAAAATGGGTGTGAAAGAGAGAGAGAGAGAGAGAGAGAGAGAGAGAGAGAGAGAGAGAGAGAGAGAGAGAGAGGGGGGGGGGGAGAGAGACAGACAGAGAAAAAGAGAGGACGGGTGGACCGGCCACGCTCCTCCTCTCAGACGGACTTAAAGCCGCCCATGCCACTCACGACCACACAGCTGAGCCGGCATGAATTCATAACGGGCTAAATTGTGGCGGCCTTGCCGGGCCGGGCCGGGCCGGGCCGGCGGCGTGCCGGGGCCGAAGGGGCCGCTTCTGCCCGGCCTGCCGCTGCCTTACTTCGCCCCACCCCCCGCCGCACCCCACCTGCCGCCTGAGCCGAGTCTTCCCCCGCGGGCTAGGAGACAAGCGTCTCCAAGCGGCAGCCAGCCCGGGCCCGGTGGGGGTGGGGGGCAGCGGCGGCGCTCGGCGGCGCTCGGCGGCCAGCAGCTCACCACGAAGACTCTCCACTCTGTCCCGCATCCTACTCCCCTCTCTCTCTCTCTCTCTCTCTCTCTCTCTCTCTCTCTCTCTCTCTCTCTCTCTCTCTCTCTCTCTCGCTCGCTCTCTCGCTCGCTCGCTCGCTCCAGGATCCGTGATATTCTTTGTGGGGCTAGCGGGGCCGCGGCCGCTCGCCGCGCAATCTCCCCACATTCATCACGAGGCCGGCTGACCCGGGGAACCCTATACGCCCGCTCCTCTTCTTTTTGCGGCACACCGCCGCATCGCCCGCCGCATCGCCGCTTCACATACTCACTCTCGTCTCTGTCTCTCTTTGTCTCTCTTTGTCTCTCTTTGTCTCTCTCTGTCTCTCTCTGTCTCTCTCTCTCTCTCTCTCTCTCTCTCTCTGTCTCTCTCTCTTTGTCTCTCTGTCTCTGTCTCTCTTTGTCTCTCTCTCTCTCTCTCTCTCTTTCTCTTTATCTCTCCGTTCCTCTCTCGCCTCCCAGCGCGTCTCTATCGGTCTTGTTTCTCGCTCATGCCCAGCATCCCAGCATGCTCATACCCAGTGCTCTGTTTTGCTTGCTCATTCTCATTCCTTAGCTTTTTGTCTGGCGGAAAGAGGAAGTCATGGGTCACGGCTGGGGGTGGGGGGGGGAGGGACACCTATTGCTGGTCCGGGCTGGCATAGTACAGCGGATGGCTACCGTCCGGTGGACGTTTAAGTGGCTGGCATACCAAGGCTGCGCAGCCAGTGGCAGCGGCAGCCTTTTGAGTGCCCCTCTTCCAGCCTTTCTGTTGACCCTCCCCTCCCCTTGCGCTCTGACGCCTGGTTCTCCACCGCCGTGCACTGCTCACCGTTGCTGCCTCAGCCCAGAAGGGCTATGCGATTGGCGTTGTGTTTGCTCTTGCACCCTATCGGTGGTCTACTTGCTGAGGAGGGCCACTCTGAAGGAAACGGGGGGGAAACTCCTCTTGCTTCACGCTTGAAGGTCCTGCGCTGAAAGGAACTCGAAGAGGGTACTGGTGTGTTGACCGCCCCACATGTTGTTGGAGGAAGGGAGGGAGAGACGGACCGGGTTCTCAAGAGTAGCAGGTAAAAGGCTCTAGAGGCGAAGGTACGGACAAGTTGACGCGCGCGCACTACGCGCTGCCGAACGCGGAGCCCCTGCAGTCGAGTGGGTAGGCCTGCCCGCACTGCACCCACGCTCGCAGGCGCTTGGTTTGCCTACGTCGCAGGCGCCCTGCCGCCCTAACAGAAGTTGAAATCCCAAATTTGTCCCAAAGTCCAAAGTCCCTCAAGATCCCAAAGTCCAAATCCCCTGGAAGTCCCAAATAGTAGCATATGAGGGAGTTGGGATTTCACGACTTGAAGGGGTTTTCGCCCTTGCTCAGATCCCTCTGAAGTCCCTGCGTAACTACCGCTGAATCCTAGTAGCATAGCTGTCTGGCGGTTTTAAAGCACCGTTCATGGATGAAATATGTATGAAGGAGACATCTATACAATACACTATATTGTTTCTGAACATCTGAATTCCATGTGACGTGTTAAAAACGACCTAGGAGTCCTCCTAAACCACTTTTTCGATTAGGTCAAAAAGGCATCGCGATCGCAAATGGAACTTCGGAGGGATTTCGGGGGGCAGGGACTTCAGAGGGATTTGAGCAAGTGCCAAATCCCCTCCAAGTCCCTTGAAAAGTAGAGGGACAACTTTGGTACTTCAAAGGGACAATTTTGGGACTTCAACTTCTGTTAGGGCGTCCAGCGCAGTGTGATGAATTTGGGCAAAGATGCCTACGAATAGACCTACCTGTGTGAGGCAGACGAGTCCCTTCTCCTGCCTTCTAGGAAAACTCTTCGCATGCGAGACTGACTTATTTTGCGTACTTGTCTGCCTCACACGCCAGTATATTCGTTGGTATTTTTAGCCGATGTCACACATTTTGAACTGGACTGAACTAATCATACTTGCCATGAAATGCCTGCTGGTTTTACCGGGTTTTGCCGTCAGAAAAAATATAGATCGAGATCGAAGGCAGCAGCGCTCGCAAACTTAAGTACTTGGGTGGGTGGTGCGTGGCGCGCTAGATGCCCACAGCGCTGTAGCCTTGGATAAGGGCAAAAATACATGGATCGGCTTCTCCGTTGTGCATTGGTACTTTCGTTACCAAACCACGCCCATAATATTGGGTCTACAGAGTTGGCGAGACACTCATTACACTCGGAAAGGATTGGCATTTACAGGTATGAAGTTGGTTTTGAGCTCAGGTAACCGCGAGCGTTAAAAAGAGCCAAAATATTGAATAGGCACGGGTCCCGGACGAATTGTAGAGGCGGAGCGTAGCGCAGCGGCAGCGGCGCCCGAGAGAGCCCGGCCTCACTTTGTTTCCAAACTACTCCCGTAGTATTGGTCCTACAGAGTGGGCTAAACAGTCATTACGCTCGGAAAGGATAGGGCTTGTGAGGTATGACATTCAATTTGAAGTTAATATCACGAAATAAGCACCAGAGGGTGTTAAAGACGAACATGTCTGCGGTGGCGCGCCGCTGGAGCCGGGCCCGCCCGGCGGCCGAGCGGCGGGGTGGGGGAGCCCCGCCGTTCTCTTCTTACGGGAAGCGCTCGCCGCTGCGCTACGCTACGCCTCCTCAAAACGTCCGAGACCCGTGCCTACGCGCTCCGGAGAAGCCGATCCATGTACTTTGCCCTTATCCAAGCTGTAGCCACGGGTAGGGCTGTGCGGTGATTGGATTTCTTAAACGGTGACGGTGATTCGAATCACCGGTGAAGTCTACGGTGATCGGTGATCAACACTTAACCGGTGAATTTTGAACCACCGGTGAATTTTGAATCACCAGGTGGAATTTGGATTCCCAGTAATTCAATAATAACCGGTGATTTTTTTTATTTTCAAATTCACCGTTTCTTGGTAGGAAAATATAAATTATAAAATATACATTTTAAATTCATGTTTTGCAAAAAATCTAGAATTCATTGCAAGAACTCTTGTTGTCTACTTTAAGAAAAAGATTTGCAACAGAAAAAAGATTGAAATTTAAGATCTGGAGACATAGACGGCCGCCGCAAGAAGTACCAAACGGTGTTCGGTATTCTGTGATTAACCGGTGATTGGTGACTTACCAGTAATTTTCAGAAATCGGTTAATCGGTGATTTTAAAAACCTTATTCGGTGACGCGGTGATTGAAATCACCGAAAAAATCATCGGTAAACCGCATCACCGCACAGCCCTAGCCACGGGGCACTTCAATATTGTCCGAGGCCGATCAGCTGCTGATCCACGACAACAGTGCGCCACAAGCCTCAGGGACGCAGGCAGCGCTCAAGCAAAGTCAGAGCAAACAACATGAACGATACAATATTAGGAAAAAAAAATACGACTTCGGGAAATCCTGGTAGGTACGAAGTTCATTAATATTTTGGTTTCTATGTAGGTATACAGTTAAAAATGTAAAGCCTCTTGGATTAAATTATTGACTTTTTTCCCTCAATGTTTGATAAGCGTCATAAGTAACGGCCACATGCGCTAAGGACATGGGAACTTCGTGAACATCCAAACGTGCGGCGGAACTGCGTGCTTTTTAGATTTAGGAGTCGACATATCCTAGAGGAATGATTTTCGTTTCTACCAAATCGTTACAGAATGACTGCAAGTTGCTACAACGGCGATCGCCCCCCCCCCCCCTTCAGGCACTAGATAGCCGCCTGGAAAGTAGGCAAATAGCGCGACAAAACCCCTGTATGTAGGCAACCTGGGGAGCGCCGCCCCCCCTCCAGTCGGACCTTAAACCGCGCCTGACTTTGATGACAGTGTATCCCGGTGTATCCGCTTACAAAGGACTGCTGCACGACACGACTCTATAGAGCCCTCACGGATATACCACCGCGTGCTGCGTAGTTCTCACCGTCGATATCGTCATTTTCTGACGCAAATGCCAAACTGGCATTCCATAGTGTGCGATTGTTTCAACAACTGTCCTTTCTCGATCCTGGACGTGTTTGAAATGATTGAACTTTGTTTGTTTGTTTGCAAGTCGGTGGAGAGCAGTGAGCTGGTGATTGTCGCTGGCCGCGCGCGTGCGGTCGCGCCCCTGCAGGGTGATTCCGCACAGTGGTTCCATCTTTCTGTCCTCGTCGCACTCATGGGGCACTGCCATGAAGAGCGAGCGAGAGGACACTATACTAAACGCTGTTCGGAATCAGCCCGCTGCCCTCCCGTGGTGCCGGGGGGGTCCCACTCCACTCCACCCCCGCGCCATTCCCATCGCTACCCCACGCGTGCGCCCCGGAGCTTGGCGCCGCCGCCACGAGGTGGCGCCTGGTGCTGCCAGCCCGGGCCGGCCCGGTCCTTGGGCGTGTCCGGTCCAGCGGCGCAGTCAGTCGGCCGCCAGCCGCGGCGGGCGCCGGCCGGGCCGCTGGCGCGGTGACGCTGCTACGGCGGGGGTGGCTGCGTGGCTCGCCTGGGGCGTGGCGAGCCGAGCTCAGCCTCGCCCGCTATCCTCGCCCGCCCCGCAATATGGCGCAGCGGCACGGTGGCATATGCAAGTTATATTGCCGTAAGCCTCGGTTCTGCTGTGGTGGGACCACTGCCAGGACACCTTTTTTTGGGGGGGTCTCTTTAAGTTAAAGAACATTTTTATTTTTTTGGGACGCTAATGAATCACGGTCTGTGACCTAGTTTCCACCCGTCTCGTAAATTCTCACGAAGCACCCAGCTCCCGGCTCAGGTTCCAAAAAGGTTCCGAGAACACGCCATCCGGCAGTAGCAGAGTCTGCCATCGCAGCTGGGCTGAGAGAGTCGCCGTAGATGCCACCTCCCTTCGCTTTGAGCGAAAGGGGGAAAAAAGGCCTGTGTCACTCACGCGATGCGGAGTTCCTTTCGGCTCATTATTCCGGGCGTATAGACTATTGATGATACATTTGCATTCATGTCGCATGTGTCATTAGCTTCAAAGAGGCTTTCCCCGCGCTCTGATCTTTCACAACGATACATACGATCTTTTCCTTGCCTCTCTCGGAGGCAGTGCGGTAACGGGGCTTCACCTACCCTCCCGCCCTCCCACCATTCCCCATCCCGCCCTCCCACCACTTTTGTCAAACGTACTCCGTTGATCAAATAAAGCTCAACGTGTACGGGCATCACCACCCACCCACCCCCTTCCCCCCTCCCAATGCCTACTCTCTTTCCGACTGACGACACAAAACTCGTCCCCGTGTGTGTCAGAGGCATAGCTCGGTGACGGTGCCCTCCAAACATCAAGCGGAATCGATGCGGTCAGTTTTGCCACAGATACACTGGCAAACAAAAGTGTTGGATAAAGGATATCTTACCGCTTTAAAAGGCTCTAACGCACCAAAGGCATTGAAATTTTTGTTTTATTT
>JAHWGI010001394.1:0-83287 GCA_029379305.1 Frankliniella fusca
AACATGTGTGAGACTTACGCCTGGGGAGGGTAAGAGAGAGAGAAATAGAACAAAAATAGAATATACCAAAAAAAGAAAAAAAATGGAACTACCCAAAAAAAATGAGAACATAGCAAAAAAAAAATAAATAAAATGAAATCCATAACAAAAGAAGAGAAAAAAAGAAACCTGAGATATCCCAAAATTAAACCAATAAATAAGAAACTAATAACACAAGAGAAAGAAAATGCTCCAGTGGCCACCAGTGCCCCAAACAAAATCGTTAAAGTAGAATCTATTGAAATGGAGACCGGTGGGCCACTGTTACAAGTTCCCTACGGCTCCCTCCCCTACCCGTACGTCAAAAGACGTAAGCATTCCCAGTATAAACGTCCATGCTCCTGCCGTCGCAAGAAGAAAACTAGGAGAACACTGGATCCATTGGGGCCCGGCCCGGCCCTCGGTGCGCGGGGCTTCCTGAAGCGGCGGGAGACCAGAGGTATCCCTCGGCGAGAATTTCGGGCGCGGACGTGGCGTACGAATGAGCAGAAAGTGCGCCATGGGGAAGTCCAGGTGTTGACGGTCCGTCTCGGGGCAGGCCTGTGGCGCGCCGCGACAGGGGCAGGAGCAGCGGGCAGGGGGCGGGGAGGGAGTGGTGGTGGAGACTCAGCTCGGCGCTCGGTGACAACACGGCTACGAGGAAATTTTAGTGTAGCTGAAACAGGGAGAACACGAGAGGGGGCAGAGAGAGCCAAGCGAGACCACCAAATTTTGTTGTGTGAATTAAAAAAAGAAAAAAGAAAAATAAAGGGGAGAAAAGAGAAAAAAAAAGAGAAAAAGAGGAAGGGAAAGAATGGGAGAGGGAGGCAGATGGTGGAAGACGGTTAATCCAAAGCCACCCAATCCATCCGACGGATGCACCTCACGAAAATCTTCTACGAAATCGACCTCAGTACTACGTTGATATTACGCCGAAAGTTAAAGTCGCGCCGTTTGAAAGCAGATTTCGCTGAATTGTGACATAATATTAAGCTCATTATGGTCTCGAATTAGGTGTAAAGTTTATTACATAAGTGAATATCTCCTCAGATCCAGCCGAGCCACCGTGCGACCGGGCAGCGCCACGAGTCGGGTCAGCACGTCAGCACGCTGCGCTCTTTGACTCTTACTCTCAAAGTCACGTTGTTCCAATCTGCACATACCTTAAAATCCTCGCTTCTGCTTGCGTTTCCTAAATAAGTCTATTTTTTTTTCGCTCGCTCCGCTCGCGATGTTTTGCTAATAATACTGAAGTTTTGCCCATTTGGTACACTTTTCCAGTCCGGCTCGTTTCTCAGCTTTTATCAATTTCATGTATTGTTATTTTTAACCAACTTTAGCGTGCAGTTTTGGAACAATTCCCACAGGACCCGCTCTATTTTGACACCTACTACGACATAAAATCAAAAAATTTTCCTCGCTTCGCTCGGAACTACCTCTTTCTAGAATTCAGTCTATGGATCTATGGATTTAGGTTTACACGGTACGCACTCATCCTTAAACTAGGAGTACGTGCGGCAGGCACGTAGTTGCTGAGCGAAGTGTTAATGGAAAAATGAGGGACGGTTTCAACCCAACCGCCGTTTTGGTAGGCATCCTTCAAGTCAGTCAGTCAATTACGGAGGAAAAGGGGGGGGGGATAGAGAGCAGAGGGAGGGACATGGGGGTAGGAGGCAGGAAACATCTTTGTAGGAGGAGGGCAAGCCACGATTACCCTTGCCGGTTCGGTGTGAAGTGGTAGGTGTCGAAAGACGCCAAATTTTTGGCATTCATGAAAAACACAGTAATTGGCGAAAAACGCCAAAATTTGACATCGAACGATGCCATTTTTTGGCGTCTCGAGAACACCAGAAATTTGGCGTCTTTTGATGCTAACAGTTTACAGTACTGGTCCCCGAACCCACCGAAAGACATTCTAGGCGCAGCACCACTATAGCACAGGTATGATAAGCACCCCCTCGGAGAGTCCTCCTGAAGTCAGAAGTCCAATACAATCCGATGGGATCGCCTCCAAAATGCGGTTGTCCTGTGCGGGGACATCTGGACACCCATCCAACCTAACCTAAACCACCTGTCCATGCAAATTATTATATTTTTTATTGTTTTTTTTTGAATATAAATAAAATAAAGTAATAAGCTCGAGGGAAATTTGGTGCTGGTGTTGCCCTACAGGAGATATCGGATTTTTTTTTACTGCGCCGAGGTGGGTAGGCAACCTATTGCGCACTGCGCCGTAATTCGGGCAGAACTCCCCGCCCCCTCCCCAGACCGCTGCAGTCTTGGTGGAATCCCCTTCGCGACGCGCGCCGCTGTTCAAGCAACTGCATTTACTGGCCGGCCCCGGCCCTGCTGATAGGCGCTGTCGCGCTGGCCAGGTAGCGCCGCAATTCGGAGTGGTGCCCCCCCCCCTCTCACCCCCTCTATTTTACCCTGCCTGATCCATCCGAGATCAGGGGCTAAGTATCATTTACATGTTTAGAAAGAAAGCACCTGCATCATATGCTGACAGTCCCCACCTCTCTCTCCTCCCCTACCTCTCATTCCTTATCCTTCTGAATTAAGTTTGCCCTCAAACCAACTCACATCAATCCATAGTTAGCCAGCGATGGGTCACTTAAAATACGCTGCAAACCTAACAGTCAACTTAGTACACAGTTCCTAATATGTACTTCAAGGCACGCATTAGAAAGTGGATGCCTTGCGATGCAGTTGGAAACGTGTACTTACTATAGCACTATGCCATAGCAGCCATGTACTTCCAAGTGCATACCATGGCAGGCATGCACTTCCTAATGCATACTTTGAAGTGCACATTAGGATCAGTGTACAAAGTTGACTGTTGGTTTTGCAGAGTATGATTTAAAAAGACATTGCAAGTAATATTGTAACAGAGGCCAGTAACTTTAAAATACAAGCAAGACATTCACAAAGATACTCGGGACCTTTAAATGATGAGGCGTATTTATTTTGAAATGAATGTCAACTATTAAGGATAGAATCAAAACAATTGCGCCATTTCAATGGTTATATGGCTACATAGTAATAATAAGTATGCACTTCAGTGTTTTAGAAAGACTGTTTTAACGTTAACACTCCTGGCATAACTAATAGATTACAAGTTCGGTCTCTCACCTAAATCCTATCAACAGTATCGCCCCTAATATTTGTAAGAGTCAAATCTCATTAAAATAACCATGTTTTCAAAACAATTTTTTTCTCTATCAATAACTTTGTGGAGTGACCTTTTTTCAATCTGAATTTATAGGCATAACGGATCAATGAGTAAGTTTTGGTAAACACATGATGTAGCTTGATCAGAAATCGTATCATTGGGAAATACGGAGTAGGTTAAGAACAAAATGATACAAAATTCACCAAAGTAATACCCAAACTCTTTTCTTGTTTCTTGTTAGGTTTAAACCACACTTTTATATATTATCTTTAGTAGAATGATGAGACACCAAATATTCAGTTTACGATTAACAAACTTATTATTCTTTTTTATTACAAATGCCTATTGTTGTACGTCAAAAATGGGCACACTTCCACTAATACAATTAAACATCCACACCGCACTAAAGAAATCGTTCAGCTGGGGTTAACTTGTGGTGACTCAATAACAAATCAATATTCTGGGGAATCAAGCAAGGATTCAAAATGGAATTAAACGAAATATAAGGAAATCATACTGCTGTTAGTAACTCACACTTGTCAGGCCATAGGATTACCTAATTTCAATACTCAGACATGACTATCTCTAATGTTCACCGAACAGTTTCACAGCTTCAGTGTAAACAACATTGTCTATATTATTTGGTCATGTCACTCACTCACCTAGGAAGAACCCAACAAAGTTTCATCGATACTGGCTATAATTTCAGTAGTCCGTGACGTTCATTTCACAAATCCAACGCAATAAAAAGTATTTTGAGGCACTACCCATCTCACTCCTCCCCAACCCACAGACGTAAACAAACAACAAATCACTCGAACCCACACTTCCACACAATGACGACACTTGATACTTCGTGCAGCGACGTCCGCATCCTTAAAAGCGACTTCAGACTGCATATTACGTGGAAAGACAATTAATGATTATTTAATCATTTGTTTGAATGCTGTAAAAAACTGAGGTGGGATTCGGCTGAGCTGGGCGGCTGGCGGCGGATGTAGTTCCGCGCCCTGCCGCTAGATGGCGCCAGCGCCAGCCAAAGACGGCGGCTGCAGCCAACATACTAATATTGAAACTTCCAATTCAAATAATTCGTTCCAAAATTTCAAACTCAATCGATCAGAAAACCATGGTCAGATTAAGTTGCGCCGTAATTAGTAGATCACGGAAAACTATATCTTTTAACGAAACCTGTTGGAATGTCAGAGGAGAAGAGGTGAGGATGCACAGACAGACAGACAGACAGACAGACGGACTCACGACCGACTACATCCCTGGTCCCAATGCAGGGGATAGCTTCGCTTCGCTCAGCGAAAACAATGTAAAAAGTTTCAGTTCCATTGGGAACACTAATTTCTAAAGCATTACATTTTCAGTCGATTTGTTGAGGGTCCTATGAAAGTAGGCAACCTGCACGCTTTGACCCCTCCTCAGCTGCAAGCTAGATCTGCCCCTGTCGTATTCCACACTATTTTCTTTGTAAGTTGCAAAGATTTTTTAAGCATTGTATTACGAACTAATTCTTCGTAAGCTTACGAACTATTTCTTTGCAATACAAACAAATAGTTTGTAAGAATTCTAGTAGCTTGCAAAGAAGTTCTTTGCAATACGAACAAATTCTTCGTAATACAAATATTAAAATTTCTTCGCAACGTTCCAAAGAATTTAGTTTGCAAGCATTTTTCAATGCGGTTCGGTCCGGCCGGGGGAAGAGAGGGGAAGGGGTGAAGTGCAGGCGAGTGTAGTCTACTATAATGTGATTTAATAATCTTCTTTATGTTCCTCTGTACTTATGTACACGTAATTTAAATAAAATTTAGCTTGAAAAGTACTTATAGCATTTTTTAACGGTTTCTAGCGTTGAGTTAACGGACACCGGTTCTGAAAAGAAAAAAAAAAAACACGCTTTTTTTAAAAAAAACACGGTTCATTAAAAAAAAAAAACCGGTTCGTTAGAAAAAACCGGTTTGGTAGAAAAAAACGGTTCATTTGAAAAAAACGGTTTTTTCCACCGAACCTCCGCCGACTCGAACGGTTTTTCGCTGAACCGAATACCGGTTCGGAAATTCCTGAACCGCCCAGCCCTACCAAACTCTCCCGCGAATAAATGCCTTTGCTTATTTGGTGTTGGTTGCTTGCTCGTCCCCTTTTTCCTTCGGTACACTGGCTGGCTAATCCACTGTTTTCTTCGGATCTAGCGCCCGGGTTTTTGTACTACTAATCTACACACGCGTTTAATTACCAGGACCCGAGGCTGTCGTGCGCGGAGCGCGGCGGCGGGCAACCGCGTGGTATGCGCTGTACGCTACCATGAGAGGAGGGCGCCCTGGAGACCAAGCTTCGTACGGCCGGGAGCCCGTCCGGTCACCTGGGGAACCAATTTTCCCTCCCTGTGCGCCGCACAGCATTGGGCGAGATAGCACATTATTCGGGAAGGTGAACTGCATCCGGTGATACCTTTGTCGTAACTGTCCGACCGCGGACAGCCGAGCTCCAGCGCGCTAAGCGGTGCGGAGCGGCCGCGGCGGGACCTGCGTCTTCAGTCCGGCGGCGGGCGGCCGCTAGGAGCACTGTTTTCAATCCCCTTTTTGTCCGTCAAAGCGCATTCTTACCGAGGGGGCCTCAACTCTAACTTTGAGTGTACACATGATTGCGTGGAATGCAGGATTTCTTAGATTTCGGCGGATTTCGGTTGATTCTGGTGGATTTCATGGATTTCATATGATTGCGCATGATTCCTGAAATCCGGAATGATTTCACGTGATTTCAACAGATTTCAACGGATTTCACTAGATTTCACTGGATTTCATTGGATTTCATTGGATTTCATTGGATTTCATCGGATTTCACGGGATTTCAGGCATAATCTTGGTGATTGCGCTGGATTTCACGTGATTTATTCTCAAAATTACGTCTGATTTTGAGAGATTTCGCGACAAAACGTACTTTAAATCGTAAAAATTATTGTTTTTTTCTGTGACACCTTATGAACTTCTCCGGGATGAGGCCAACGACACTGTGAAATTATCCTCGTAAATTTACGCCTTTTTTGTAATTTTGATTTACAAAATATGTCGCAAATTTACGACAGCCCATTCTTGCTCGTCGGTCGATTCCAAGTGGGTCTAGGACAACTCGCCCCCACTAACTCGTCCCCAGTCCCAGTCGTCCCATGCCCTTCTCGGTCCCACCCTTTTCGCCCCAGGGTTAACTAGCCCCCAACTATACCATTAAAAAAAAATATTAAAAAAATAATGATAATTAGATACAAGAGTATTTTTATTGAACTAGCCAACCTAGCCAACATCAGACACATCACATCACATAACTTCACTTCCCTCTAGCCCTAAATGGTGTAGCAAGATGGGGGATAATAGATACCACATACCATTCAAATATAAATAAATGTTTGATTATAATTTTAATAAAAAGGACCTATTCATGATGTGATGTGTCTGATGTGTCTATTGTGGGTGCACCTTAAGGGTATCGCAACAATACCATCTCTCGACAATATGGAGCAAAGTACTTTGGGGATGTTGCGGTGAAACTTGAACTAAAAATTAAAATTTAAACAAATAAATAAATAAAAAATTCCAATCAAGATTGTAAATGAAAGCAGATGATACTAAAATCTAATTTTTATTTTGGGATTTTTTTTTGGCTGTGTTGCGCCTCGCGGACTGCGAGCCATTGAGCCATTCATCAGTCCCCCCTAGGTACAATATACCCAGGGTACGCGCTTGGTTTTTGAACTTGGGAGTAAAAGCTAGCTGACACCTTATTATGTCTTGCACTTTTGTGTACTAAGGCGACGTTACGAAAATGTGCGTACGAATAATTTTATTTCAGCGCCTTCTGCACTTACGGGGTTTGGGTAGTCAGCCACCGTTACACATGTGTTTGGCGGGTCGACCCACCCAGGGTCTGGCACATACTGCTATAAATGTGTTACACTCGGGAGAGCCGCGAGCGTGACGCCGCCGGGCGCAGCAAGGCAACAATACCATGGGTTGGAGCCTCGCCTGGTCCCTGCCTCGGCCCCGCTGGCCCCGCCTCCCCCTCCCGACCCCCTCGCCTGGCCCGCCTGGCTTCCCCCTCTCCAGGCCTGCACACGCGGCCGCCGGCCGCTGTGACAACCCGGCCCGCTCTATACTATTGCGAGAGTACAAGCCGATGAAACATCAATTCTCTTTAGTTTCTTTTTATTTTATTTTTGCTAAGATGTATCATCTGCTAAAAATACCGGGGACGAGTTGGCACAAATGCTGGGGCGAGTTTCTGGCTGGAACGGGGTCGAGTTGGGGTGGGGCAAGTTTATACCGGGGGCGAGTTAACCGGGACGAGTTGTCCGTCACCCTTCCAAGTCGATAGGGAGTGCTTGTAAACTTACAATTTCAAATTGTAATTTTACGACTTTTATCATGGAAAATTTTCCCGTAACCCTTACGAGTATATTTCACAGTGGAATGACAGCGCCTTCAAATCATTGGGTAGGATAATCTGCCAATCAATGCCTCCCCTGGGCCTTTGACGGTCAGGAGCTCGTAAGAAACGACACTTTGTACACTGTGAGAAAAAGCTACAATTTAACTACAATTTTTTGCCGTTATTTCGAAGTACAATAAAATATTGTACTAAAATTGTACCCGGTATAGGGTAAATTAGTGATGTACGGCACGGCAACGAAAAACGTAAACCGTTAATTCAAAACCGTTGTTTAGTTGTATGAGGTACGGTTTTTCTCACAGTGTGGAGCCCCTGTGGGGCTCATGGTAGGCCAGCCCACCAGGCACGCGTGTGAAGTTGGCGTACCCGCTGGTACCCGCTGAGCCCGATTGCGGCCGAGTGTAGAGGGAAGTTCGCTGTACCAAAATTTTGGTGGCGTCGCCCTGCGCCATGTCTATAGTGGGGACATCCTTATGTCGATCTTCCTCTGCAGAAATTTATTTCTTAGGCACTAACACTGATTAAAAGATTGCGGGATTTCCGTATCAGGGTGTAGTGGATTTCGCATGATTTCTGCCGATTTCGGTGAATTTCATGTGATTTCGGCGGATTTGTGTGCTGGATTTCGAATGATTTCAAAGGATTTCGCATGATTTCGGAGGATTTCGCATGATTTCGGCGGATTTCGTGGCATTTCAGAGGATTTCATGTGATTTCGGAGGATTTTAGAGATTTTGGCGGATTTCAAATGATTTTACAGATTTCGAATGATTTCGCCAGATTTTGGATGATTTCATTGGATTTTAAAGGATTTCGAGAGGAATTCAGGGTCCGTGTACACATGATTTCAGGAGTTGAGGCCCCCTCGGTCCTCAGTCCATTTGCCACATTCACCTGACGCACAGCACTTTTTTTGGGCACCCGTCTTGCGGGGCTGGCCGCCGCTAGAGTTTGCAATCGGTCGGGCAGACCCTTGCCGCCCTAGCGCTCTTGCCCGACCACCGGTCTTGTGAGAGAGAGACAGCACTAGCAGTCTCTGTCGCACGCATGGTGATCGTCACCTCAGTTGGGGTCGTTCGGTTTCGGGTCGGGCCGGGCAAGAGCAGCCGCCGCCCGCTCACTAAAGCAATAACAGCGTTCAAATCTGCTGACTTTGTACTTCTATTTACGTAAATTTTAATGTAATTCGGTGTGATTAAGCCGGTAAGAAAGACATTCCCCTTGGTGCGTGCACGCGTCCTCAGCCGGCGCAGAGCGGCCTGAGGGCCGGGGCCGCCTCCATGCCGCCCCGGCCCCGGCCGCCCGGCGCCCGGCGCGCCCGGCCCGGCTGGTGGTGCAGTTGCCCCCGCACTTGCGGCCGAGGCTCCTCTAAACCGTCAACCAAAGACGGCCGCTGCAAGCATAAAATGCACACACCGTCCAAAAGCTTGAACTTTTCTTCAGGTGTGTGTGTGTGCGCGCGCGCGCGCCCGCCAGGGCCTGCTCACTCCGGGGATCGGGGGTGTGGAAGGGGTAATGCTTATGTCTCTCTCGCACCACCTGACTTGGACACCCCAGATCTCGAAGTGATAGAGCCCTGGCGCGCGAGCCCCGGCCCCGAGCGACAGGTCGCGAGGCGTGCAGAGCAGCTGCCTGCAATTCGCCTTGCCGACAGATAGTGGAATCAACCTTCTGAGTTAGATGCAGGCATACTGTGATACCACTGCTACAGACTCCAGAGAGATCGTGTGTTCATATAACCCTATTTAACTCGCCGGTTTTCTCATAGCCAGATTAAAATGTCAGGGATGTAAAGTATTGGTTTGTAATGTAATGACGTATGTTTGAAAACTTCATTTGAATGAAGTTTAAGCGGGAGTGGTCGGGTGCTGTAACTGTAAGGGAGACTAAGACTTAAATGTTATTGCAGATTTTTTTCTGACGTAAATTACAATATTTAATTACCTTGTTTTGTGTTATTGGATTTGTACCTGAGGTGCAACGAAATGGATGAAACAAATTACCCATTTCGGTGAGTATAACACATTTGCGTGCTGTGCCAGCTTTGTCCTTCACTATTGATACCAACAATTATGTTGCAGCTGTCATAATTGCCAAGAGACAATTATTGGATCAAACGATTTTCGACGCCATGTAAGGAATTATCACTGTCCACCAATACGGTGTGGTCAACATGAGTGTGATCGTGATTCTGAACACTTAACATCATTGATGCGCCACATTAAAAATGATCACATTCCTTAATTTGAAGAAGACGGGTCCTCCAATACTGGATCAAGTTCAAGTGCACTTTCTGCTGGTAATGGGAGCCAGGGTTTTGGAGAAGACGAAGCTGATCATGAAACATCAAGAGGTAATGTTTCCTCAGCAAGCGATGCTGGCAGTCTCCCTCCAAATGAGCCAGTTGATTTGACGAGATCAGCTGCAACTATGATATTAAACCTGAGATCTAATGGTGGTTTGACAAGTGCAGTTATTGCGCGCTTTCAAGATGCATGCTTTAAAATGACTGAGAATGTAGTATCTTCACTCAGGCAGAAAGTACAAAACTTTCTAGAGGCTGAAAATATCGCAAACACTCAGTCTGCTAGAGCATTAATGAGGGATCTTGATGTTCCGAATCCCTTTAAATCTCTTAAAACGCTGAAACAGCAGCTAAACTATTTTGCCACAGAAATGGGTCTTGCCTTGCCTGTTCCACACTTTCTTGGATATAGGACTGATACAAGACTGAACCCTCAAACAAATCAATTTGAACCTGTTATGGTATCTGCAACATTTGAATACATCCCTATAATTGAAACGCTTAAGCTGGTTCTATCAGACCGGACACTGAGAAGTTTGATTGAGGCAGAAAGAGCTAGTAATGATGGAGTCCTGCGCTCTTACTTAGATGGATCCCGAGGTAAACAAAATGAGCTTGTTAACCAATATCCTCATATTATTCGCATTCAACTCCACTGCGATGATGTTGATCTCGTGAACCCTTTAGGAAGTAGAACTGTTATACACAAACTTACATCCTTGTGTTTTAGTATACAGAATTTTCCTCCAGAAGAATCATCTGTTCTGTCATCAATTTATTTATTAGCACTTGCATATTCTGAAGACCTAAAAATGCCAAATGCTATGTCAAAATTCCTCTATCCCTTTCTTCAAGATCTAAAGGAACTAGAAGGGCCTGCTGGCGTACCTATTGTGTTGGATGGGAATGACTTTACCCTGAGAGCTACGCTTGCTACTTTGTGTGCCGACACTCTTGCAGCTCATGACATTCTAGGTTATTTGTCGCCAAGTGCAAGGTACTTCTGTCGAAGATGTAAGATTACTCGCCCACAGTTTCATGCAGATGTCAGGAATGTTGGTGAACGTCGAACAAAGGACTCCTTTGAATTGGATTTGGCAAGAGTAAAAGGAAGAGGACCTGCCTATTCCACTGAATGTGGTATAAGGGCTGAATGCCACTTTCACAAAGCAGCATACTTTTCAGCCCCTGATGACTCACCATTTGACATTTTTCATGACCTATTAGAGGGAGTATGTCATGCAACATTAGCACTGGCTTCACGTTACTTTGTTGTTGATAAAAAGCACTTCTCTATTGAAAGCTTCAATTCTAGAGTTCAGCATTTTATTTATGGAATACCAGACAGCAAGAATAAGCCCTCAGCCAATTTTACGCTGGCTCGTATTCATGGAAGTCATTTCCTACAGAAAGGCTCGCAAGTTTGGTGCCTGACACGGGTCTTTGGTTTCCTGATTCCGGAAGTTCCAGAAGGGGATCCATATCTGAAACTAGTAAACCTTCTTCAGGAAATTATGCTCATTGTGTTTGCTGTTGAAGTTCGAGAAGAAGACATTCTAAAACTAGAGACTCTCATTGAACAGTTCCATTGTCTGTTTCAACAGCTACATATAGGCCCACTTGAGCTAGCTCATGAACTAGAAGAAGAAGAGGAGGCAGAAGCCATTCCCAGAGAAGGAATAGTGCAAGCTGTTATAAGAAGAGTGAATCCCGTAAATAAACTTCATCATATGCGACACTACCCTGAACTTATTAGAGAACTAGGACCTCTTGTGAGATATTGGTGCATTCGTTATGAGGCACGCTACCATTTGTTTGCCAAATATGCTTCAGTGTGTTGTAATTTTATGAATTTGCCCAAAACCATGACACAAATGCTGCAAATTTCCACGCTCTCTGGAATTCTGGAAAGTAAGCCTAGACTTGAGGATATTGAGATGCAGTCAGCAGAAGAAGTCTCAGTAAATGATTGTGACCACTCAGAGCTCCTCCTTCTGGCAGGCTTATCCCAAAATGATATAGTTTGTCATACTGAGGCAGTGATTGTAGTAAGTGATGACTTTCGTCCTGGACTTTTTATTGTTATCGACCCAAGACTACCAGAGTTTGCAGTTATCCAGCACATTTACTGCTTTGGAGCAAAAGTGTTCTTTGTTGTCATGCCATGGGAAACACAGCACTTTGCGGAGAGGTTCTGTGCTTATAAAGTAAGGCCCAAGCCCAATAGTGCTTTGACTCTGATCCAACATGATGAACTTCGGCACCACCGACCATTTGGACCATGGAACCCATTTGGTCAAAGTGATACATATGTTTCTCCAAGAACAATTATGTTTTGAGCGTGGTAGGTTTTGCTATTCTGCTATTTTGTATTTTGTGTTTTCAAATTCATTATTATTCTCTTGTACTTTGCTTACAGAATGAGCATACACTGTGAAGAGTCGAAAAGTTTTGGACAAACTATCAGTCCTCATACAAGAGATCGTTGTGTAGACTAACTGATATTAAAAGAAAGAAGAAAAAAAAGGAGAAAAAAAACAACAGTATGGTGATCAGAATTAAAGTGACCACTATTAATTAACAACTAGCTAATTCAGGACTCCAGCTCAAAACTTTTCATTTCTGGTTGGAGGAGATGGAGGCCCTTGCAGATTAGCTTGTAAGCTTAACAGTAGGAACAAATTTTACAAAAAATTTGTTTTCTTAAGATGTTTTGATTTTCCTATAATATTATTGCATTTTTGTTTTAGTGGCGATATCAAAACCTAAGAGGTGGCAAGCTGTCATTTTCTCAGCCCCCCGTTCCAAGCCTGTCAGTGATGCTATGAGGGGATGAGGAGACGGCATCAAATAGTGTCTGCTAAGCAGACATTCCCCTTACACTACTGATACTACAGGTATGTGCCAAAAATTAATTTCATCTGTGTCTTATCTATAAATGAGATAATTTGATAAAATTATTAGGATACTATATTAGTCCAACAATATTACAGAAGTACACAAGCACCTCAATCAAGATAGTAATCTAAACTACACTTTGAGATGATGACAGAGGATTGTGGAGGTATGGTATCCTGTTCGAACAGGCAGAAGATGTACTTGTTTTAGTAAGTAATATTTTAGAACACTAAACATTAACTGATTTTTTTTATTCTGCAAATTTAACAGGGTTTCACACTTGAAGCTTTTTAACTATATCTCTGCACAGCAGTTGTATCTTCTATCACACCGGTAAATTGTCTTTTCTTGGACTGTCCATTATCTCAAAGCTGACTGATGCGAATCTGTGTTGGTCCATATTGTCAAGTGGAGAGAAAGCCCAGCATTTGTTAAGGAAAAGAGTATTAATCTCACAGTAAGTTGCACTCAAAAACACTAAACCATTTAATAATTTTTACAGCCAGTCTAATTGAGAGCACCATACTTAAAGATTTTATTTCTTTTTCTTAACAGCAGTTGTGTCTTCTATTACACCCGTTCCTTGTCTTGTCTCGGACTGTTACTTGCCTCAAAGCTGACTGATGCGACTCTGTGTTGGTCCTTAGTTGTCCAGAAGAGAAAGACCAGCATTTGTTAAAGAAAAGAGTATTAATCTCACAGTAAGTTGCACTCAAAAACACTGACCCATTTAATAATTTTTACAGCCAGTCTAATTGAGAGCACCATACTTAAAGATTTTATTTCTTTTTCTTAACAGCAGTTGTATCTTCTATCACACCAGTTCCTTGTCTTGTCTCGGACTGTTCCTTGCCTCAAAGCTGACTGATGCGACTCTGTGTTGGTCCGTAGCTGTCCAGAAAAAGAGAAAGTCCAGCATTTTTTAGAGAAAAGAGTATTAATCTCAAAGTAAGTTACGCTCCAAAACACTGACCAATTTTTTTTATTTTATTTTCCAGCCAGCCTAATGGGGAGCACTATACTTAAATATTTTATTTATTTCTTTGCACAGCAGTTTTATTTTTTTGACAATCTTTCCTTGTCTTGTCTCCGTATTGGTGCGCCCACAATAAATTACTTTCTGAGGTAGAGCTAATAATAGCGCCTGCGGTGCACTGGATAGGCCAACCCGTCTGGCACGTGTGTGATGATGGCGGCCCACCCAGGTAGCCCTAGTGCAGGGGGCGTGATTTAAGTGCCTCTTACCCATCCTTGTGTGGCGTTAGTCTATTTTGGGGGTACCTTGATCGTCTAAGTGCAGAGAATGTATTGCATTTGTTAAGAGAGTATTGATCTCTTGGTAAGCGACATTTATAAACTGACCTTTTTTATTTGTTACTCCCAGTCTTGCTGAGGGCACCATACTTAAAGATTTTAATTCTTTCTGTTAACACGAGTTGTCATCGGTTGTTAAATGCTGTCTACAGGACGGCCTGCAGGGCAGTAACGGGAGGAGCCCTGGAGTCAGAAGGAGGGCCTACCTACAGGAGGAGCAGCAGGAGGCCCTGCAGGAGGAGGCCCTATAGAAGGGCCTTCAGCAGCAGCAGGAGGGCCTACAGGATGGTCTGCAGGAGCAGCAGCAGGAGACCCTGCAGGAGGAGGCGCCATAGGAGGGCCTGCAGCAGCAGCAGGAGAGCCTACAGGAGGGTCTGCAGGAGCAGGGGGCCCTGCTGGAGGAGGCCCCATAGGAGGGCCTACAGGAGGGTCTGCAGGAGCAGCAGCAGGAGGCCCTGCAGGAGGAGGCTCCATAGGAGGGCATGCAGCAGCAGCAGGAGGGCCTACAGGAGGGTCTGCTGGAGCAGCAGCAGGATGCCCTGCAGGAGGAGGCCTCATAGGAGGGCCTACAGGAGGGTCTGCAGGAGCAGCAGCAGGAGGCCCTGCAGGAGGAGGCCCTATAGGAGGGCCTGCAGCAGCAGCAGGAGGGCCTACAGGAGGGCCTACAGGAGGGCCTACAGGAGGGTCTGCAGGAGCAGCAGGAGGAGGCCCTATAGGAGGGCCTGCAGCAGCAGCAGGAGGGCCTACAAGAGCGACAGCAAGAGCTGCAGCAGAAGGCTGAGCAGGAGAGACGGTGGAAAGAGCACTGGAACCTAGAATTTTTTTACGGCCTTTTCTGCGTACTTTTGCAGTGGATTTGTTTTGTACATAATCCATACAATATTTATATTTTACTCCATACCTAACAACAAATTTGTTTTTATTTTAAGAAATATTTTATATATTTCCCACAACTATTTTATCTTTATGTTGCTAACAAATTTCTCGTTCATTTTATTACAAAAATGTTTATAATAGAGTCGCGTAAAATTTTAAGGAAGTCTACAGACAAATTAATGTATACTTATCAACAAAAATCCTACTAGGGGTCTGAGAGTGAACAGCAGCTCGTTGAAGGATTCAACTAGCTCGTGCACCCCGCTGCTCTTGTTGAATCGAGCGGGTGGTGGCAGAGTTACTAGCACCACGCATGTCGATTTCCTAGCCAGGAGGCCCACGAGACGGCACGTTGCAGCACGCGTTTGATAGAACTTGGTGTGAGGCTGGTGGAAAGAAACAGAAGGTATTACACATTAGCAGACGCGCAAGTCCAGTACGCTCTAAGTAAAATTACAGATTTCTGTATCAATTTTGCTAGTTTTCTGTATCCGGGCACTCTGATACAGTAATTTTCATCGGTTATACAAAATCTTGTAGTTGTTTATAAAAATTTGTAAACATTACAATTTCTTTTAATTACTTGCAGATTTGTCTTTTCATCTTCTAATTTTCTGTAATCTGATTACAAATTTCTGAAAACGGGATACAAATTTCTGGAACATAGAAACAGAAATCTGTATGTGCGTTCAAAACTTCGCGGTTTTAACGTTCAATTTGAATACGATTTGAGCAGCTGTTAGACTGACTCTAGCGCTATCTACGACAAAATCAATTTCCAAAGCATTCACATATAAATCTCATCTGATAGCGTGATAGGTAAGGGAAAGGCTCAGGGGCCAGCCGATTTATGGGAAAGAATTATGACACCGGGTCTAGGGCGTCGGATCCCATCCCCGGTATTCGGGGTTCAGAGCCCGGTTAGATAAAGAACAAATAAAAAAGTAAATTGCCTGTCATGTGTGGGCCACATCTAGAATGAGACAGCCAGCAGGGAAAAAAAATCTTTCTCATCCGAGCTTGAACAACAACATATTTTCTTCTGTATCGATGGATACAAATTTCTGTATCCGTATTACAGATTTGTTTTTGTATCCGAAAGAATGCAATTTTTTGTATGACAGATGCTGAAAAAACTGCATATCCAAATTACCGATTTTTATATTATTTTTGTGCGAAAGAACAGTTCCTTTCCTTGAATGGGTAGGTCTCTGAGCACATGAGGACTTGATGCAAATTTGTTCCAAAAAGTGGACAAGTTTGGTAGTTTTACACAATTTGCCTAACTTTGGGAACACATTAGCATCCAGTTTTAACTATTTAATTAGCACATTTTTTTCTCTATGAATCAATCTCCCTGCAGATCTGTGTGGTATTGTACATAACGCACGATATTGTTCATGAGTTTGCATGTTCTACCAGTGATTATGGACAAAAAAATCCCTTCACATTTGGAATGTTGATAGCAAGGAACAGTACTCTCTACAAGGAATCTGAGAGTATACAGAGAAGTCACTTACGTGCGAGAGTGAGGGCGTTCCACCCGCCCACCCTTTACGCGGTGAAGAGCGTCATCCCGCTGTCCCAAGCGGTCCTTCACAGGTGCAGCGATGGCCGGTGGCGGTGGCGGTGGTGTCTGAATCGGTGCCGCAGGAAAAGTCGAGCACGCCAGTCTCTCCAACTGCTCCTTCCTCTTCAGAGGATCTCTTTCAGTTGCTGAGAGAAAAATACGACAAATTTTCAACAGAATCTCTAAGGTAGGTAGTTGATGTCCGACATGTGGTCAGTGGTCAGGGCCGGGCACCGTAGCGTTACACTGGTAAAATGAATGTTCAGTGGTACACATCAATTGGTGTTTAGTTTCAAATGTTTAAAAGTTATACACCTACCAGCTGGTGTATAGTTACACCAACTAAACACCAATTGACGTGTAATAAGTTTAACTATACACCGCACTGTTAAAACTTTGCGAAGAAAAAGTTCGTATTGCAAACAAAATAGTTTGTAAGCTGCGAAGTATTTGGCTGCACTGTAAAAATTTGTTGTAAAAAAACGACAAAAAAAAATTACAGGTTTCGCTGTTAAATCGGTGAACAGATTTTTCCTGTAGTTTGATGAAACATTTTGTAAAATTAACAAGAAAAATCGCGAAACAACAGATAAAATTTGTAAACTTACGGAATTCTTTTGTAAAGTTACGGAATATTTTCGTAAAGTTACAGAGATTTTTTTTGTAAATGAACACGAATAAAAAGTAAATTCACAGTCAGGTCATTTAACAAATTCACAGATATTACCTGTTAATTTACGACATGTTTTTCTTTGCAGTGTGCTTCGCAATTGCGAACTGTATCTTCGCAACTTCAAACTATTTAGTTTGTAAGGCGTAAAACGTTCGCAC
The DNA here is from genome assembly GCA_029379305.1 of Frankliniella fusca. Lineage (NCBI taxonomy): Eukaryota > Metazoa > Arthropoda > Insecta > Thysanoptera > Thripidae > Frankliniella > Frankliniella fusca. Next base: position 17,434 of record JAHWGI010001394.1, read on the forward strand.
GCTTGAGAAGCGTTGCGAACTATTTTGTTTGTAATACGAACTTTTACTTCGCAATGCAAAGCATCCAATTTCTTTGCAACGATTGTTCGCAAGGTTTAAACAGTGCGGCTGGTGTATAGCTTTATTTTGGAACTAAACACTATACTTGTGTATAGAAATAAACTACGGAAATGAAGCGCATCATTGTTCCGGTCACAGACATGCGTCGCGGAACAATAATGCTCTTCATTTCCGACATTGACAAGTTGCGCCGATGGCTCAGTCGGTAGAGGCACTGACCCACGACTGTCCGGTACGTGGTTCGAATCGCGTTCGGGCCGAACTTTTCTTCTCAGTTCTCCCCCATCTGCTTGCTCTAAGACTAAACGGTAGCAATCAACTCCATTAATCGAAAAAGACCGTTACCAAACATGTTACAGTCCCCGACTGACTTCGTTTTGATCGCGGATGTAAACAACTTTCATTGTGAGCAGAGCACCTTTCTACACTGTTAAAAATACTCGTAACTTTACGACATTTTTGAGAACAATAATGTCGTTTTTAAACAACACTTTCAGGTTACGACTTGTGTCGTTCGTGAACGACGAAGTGATCGCTAATTTTTTTAGCGAAACAGTTCGTTTTCAAACGAATAAAGTCGTAAATTTACGACTTTGATCCTAAATGTACGATTGATCGTAAATTCCTTGCGCAGGATATCACACAGATACCACTGCTTCATTCGTAAATTTACAACTTTGGTCCTAAATGTGCGACTTCAGTCGTAATTGAACGGTTTATATATATATATATATATATATATATATATATATATATATATATATATATATATATATATATATATATATATATATATATATATAACGGTTTAGGAACTAGAGTCCAGCAAAGCCGCCGGCGCTGCGCCGCCCCTATGGGTACTGTGGAGAGCCGGCCGGGCGAGTCGCCGTAGCGATCGCAGCGCCGCCGCGCGGGTGGGCCGCGCACGACCAGCCGCTGCCGCCGCTGGTAGTTCGCCCCGCAAGCGTAGCCGTTGCTCCAGGTACTCTATGCTCCTTGAAATTACCTCGAGATTGAAAGAATAAACCTGCCCACATAAATCAGAAAGCCTCGTAAATATTAAAAAAAAAAAATACGATTTCACGAAATCCTGGTAGACAACGGAGTTTCTATAACTAAAATAAAATATTGTGAGTGTTGAATAAGACTGTAAGAAAACCGACTTGTTTTGTTTAGTTTACGATAGTCAAGATAGTGGCTAAATAATTCTAAGTTTGAATTGATAAGGCGGGTTTCAAGCAACGAATACTCTCCGACAGTTCGGCTGACATTTATTCGACAGGAGCAGGAGAAAAGAGAGCTCTCCTTCTGACGGCAAAAATTGGGCGGCGAGGTCACGGCCGGAGGAGAACGTCAACAATAACCTCCCCTGCACCGGGCGCACGGAAGGGGCGAACCGGGGCCCTACCTAATACCGCTGGTACGCGAAGGACCAGCGGGCAAGCGCGCCGCGGCCGCGACGGGGGTGCGCTCTATTGGGAAAACGCGGAGTTAAGGCGTTGTTTACACAAAATGGTACACGTAAATGTACATCATTTCAAGAATTCTGCTCACAAGATCGAAGTCAAACTTACCAAACTGTTTTCCGCAGGTATAAAACTACTATTTACGCATTCAGTTCGCCTTGTCAACGTTTCGATAACTTTAAAAAATGATTTAAAGTCGCGAGGTGGGCACATCAGCCACCGGCAATGGCGGACATGCTTGGCCTGCTTTCGCGTTGTTGACACAACATGCCAACCAAATAAAATGAAAAAAATCACTGCTCTCATAACGTTACGATTTGAACTCATTCTTTGAGGCACACATTTAGTTGGCAGAACCGGGGCAAGTTTCAGTAAAACTGAAGTAGTTTTAAAGAAGGCAGTACGGTGGTCACGTGCGAATTTCAGTAGTGTTATCTCATTCTTGCGCTCGAAACTAAAGGCTGGCTTTGTTTGAACGCAGACTTTAGAGGTTTCTCTTTCGCTCCGTGTTGGCACGGAGTATAAGCTTGGATGGAGCAATGGTTATGCTGAAAGATCTGACGCCGCGCGCGTCCGGGGTTGGGAGCTTCGGCCGGCCGCCGCTGGCTGCGCGCCTGTCCCATTGGCGATGGCTCGGCGCGCCTGCCGCTGGGCTCTTACGGGCGCGGCGCGTCGCGCGGCGCTATCCACGGTCCTAACTCCTCAACCGTTCGATGTAGGCTGTTTTGGATCGGGAGGGATTTTAAAGTACAGGTTTCAAGCTTTCCAGCGATGTTTTAGTTTTTCCTGTGCGAGCAGTACAAGCCGAACGGCGACCACACAAAGCCCGAGCAGCTTATCGATGCTCGCCGCCCGTGCAGACACGCATGGCTTTCCTCGGCTCTAGCTGCTAGCTGCCAAACTATTGAAGATAGATGGGGGGTGAAAGCGAGGCGATTGTAGTACGAAGTCTAAGCTTTCCAACGGTACCAAGGGTTTTTCGATCCGACTCACGCAGCTCCGTAGAACGGCTCGGGAACTTTGCCGAGAGCCGCGGCTCCAGGCGGCCGGCACGGCAGTGAGCAGAGTGAGCGCTCGCGGCCGTATCTGTCGATTGATTTAATTCTTGCTCCGAAACCGTTCAAGCTGCATGACGGGGTGTGGGCTATAATTGTAGACCAAAGTTTACGCTTTCCATCCGTGTCGACACCATGCCGATTCGACCCGCGGAGAGCCGCTCAAAGGCAGACACAATAGTCGTCTGCTGCAGGATTGATTATTAGTTTCTGTGATTAAAATCGTTAATATTACAGCTGTAAGTAGGCATGGAGTAAAAAGGAAAAAAATACGGTGTATGGACGAATATTTTATTTATTGGGAACCGAAGAGACATAGATGTTCAATCACATTTACATAAATTATCCGTGTAGCAGACAGCAGACGGGTTCACCCCTCCCCATAGTACTTACCCATAAGCCCATTAGTCCCTCTCTCTACCTTCAATCACAGCAATCTGAAGACAGATCTTCTTTTTGACAAACTCTAGTCCTAAAGTAAAACAAAGGACGAATTGGCGCCGTTCACAGCATCAACGAACGTATTGCATTATAGAGGTTATTTAATTAGTGATTCTTCAAGCAAAAATGCCTTACTGTTTTGTACCTCATTGTAGCTCTGGATCAGCAGCTAAAAATAAGTATTATGAAGAAAACAATATGCCAAAACCTAGATTTTTTTCTCCTGGTACTGAGGTATGAATAAGAAAATCTCAATCTTCTTGCCGTTCCAGCAATTCTTCTATTGCTAAGCCCTTGTAAATCTGTTCTAAGAATGCCCCTTTAATTTAAAAGCCTGCCCAAGACTTATTTCTATTCCTTCTATTATTTTGTACTGTTAGCTTTGCAAATATAAAGGTTGCTTTTGTATTACTTGTATTAAAAAATGATACACTGAAAGATAATAAAATATTGATTGATTGAAATTAAACTGGCATTCTTATTCATAGAAAATAGTATCTTAACATTATGTTGAAAATATTAATAGAAAAGTTGTCCACTCTTTACTTTAGGAAAGAAAGAATGAATGGGAGAAAGTAATCAAGAGAGAGGACACAGCTATGACTCTTAGCTCAAGAGTGTGTAGCGAGCATTTCACAGTCAGTGATTTTGAATTAGAGTACATCACCCCTGTGGTTGATGGTTCCCTACACAAAATTCCACGTGGCAAAGCCAAGCTCAATCCTAAAGCCATTCCATCAATCTTTCCAAATTATCCTACATATTACCAGCCAAAATTATCTAAAAGAAGTGCACCAAAGAATAGAGGTAGTCCCAAAAAAAACCCCAAGAAAATAGTGTTACCTGCTGTTGAGCCAGATATTGTTGTGACAGATGATCCTCAATCAAGTGAAATAGTCCACCCTGAAAACCTGCAAGAAGAAGAAGAAATATGTAATGCTAATGCTTCAATTTCTACTACTCCTCCTTGGTCATGTACAGAGATTCATAACTTACAAAAGCCAATTAATTGGGTAGTTGGTAGTACCTTAGAAGTTACAAGGAAGATGATCGTGCACATAGATCCTGAAACTGAGCAGATAAATAAGTTAATAACATTCTCAGACCACCAGCCTCCAATTATTAAACTCAGGGGCGTCCTCTTCACCTCAGATATTGCCCCCAAAATTAACTCTGCTGCTGCTGCTCAGACCCTTCTAGAAAAAATTGACAAAATTAAATTGTGTTCAGGAACTGGTTATAAAAATAAGAAATTTAGTAATGCTTGTCAACTTGCAGTCAAGAAAGGTAAAAGGTGCCAAGACTGTACCAAATTGCATGATAGACTGCGTAAAATAGGATACCGACAGGAAAAGGTTGAAAAAAGGAAGAAAGAAAAGCAGGAGAAAAAAATAAAGCTGAAGAATAAAATTCAGTCTCTTACAAGATCAAGGCTGAATCTTATTGCAAAGGTAAAACAAGAATCAATTGGGAATGATTAGTTTTTTTTAGTTGCCTTACTTAGAATTTTTTTTTCCCCTTAAGGTCAAAAAATACAAGAGGAAAGTTGAACACCTGATACGTCAGTGCCAGGCCAAGGACGAGACAGTGATTGCTGAGGCCATATCTAAGCTGCCAGCAGCCCAGCAAGAGGCGGTGAAAGCATGCTTTGCTGCCTCAAAGCGGAAAGGGCCCTCAGGCAGAAGGTATACCGCAGAGTGGATATATGAGTGTATGCTCATGCGGATAAAAGACAAGAAGCTATACAACCATATAAGGAGGCATGAAATCTTGGTCCTACCTGCCACATGTACAATCAATGGGTACCTGAAGCACTATGGAGGGGCGTATGGTTTTCAGCCTCAGGTGCTGGAAATGCTAAAAAAGAAAACTGCCGACATGCCTGCAAAAAAAAAGGAGAGGTAAGAGATAACAACAGCAAATGAATGCATAAATATTTGTTATAAAAATCAAATTATTAAAATGACACTAATATTACCTTATCAACAGGAATGATTTTAATTGATGAAATGAAACTTACAAAAGGAGTACATTTTGATGCTTCAACCCTGCAAGTTCAGGGCTTTAAGGACTTGGGAGAAGAGGCGGAAGAGGCTCTGGGTGACGATTTTAGAGACACTGTAGAGGAAGCTATTGAGAGTCTCCCCATAGATCCTAAGGCCAAGACTCGTATTCAGAGAAGACAGCAGGCACAGCTAAAAACAAAAAATGAGAAAGATAGGAATTTAGGTGATCATGCCCTTGTAATTTCATTCCAACCATTTAGAGGAAAGTGGGTTCAGGCCATAGCCTGTTTTCTTACAAGAGGCAATGCTACTGATAGTGAACTTACCAAGTTAATCCTTGAGGCAATTATACTGTTAGAGCAAAGTGGCCTCCTTGTTGATGGTGTTGTAACGGATGGTGCGTCGTGGAACCGCACAATGTGGACAAAATTTGGAGTAAGCAAGGAGAATTGCAGCGCCATTCATCCTTGCAACCCTGACAGAAAGTTGTACTTCATTTCCGACTTTCCCCATCTGATGAAGTGTATGAGGAACTGTCTGTGTACAAAAAAGATCATTCAGGTAAATTAACAGGTTTAAATATTTGTGGAAATGAAGAGTATCAATCTATTGAGTACTTACATTTCAACTGGTTTCACTCTAGACTCCAAAGGGTGACGTTCAACTCGGACACTGGGAAGCAGTTCTGGAAGCAGATAAACTCCATAAGATTGGCCTCCGAGAGGCTCACAAACTTACAAATGACCATCTCCACCCTGATCCGTGGCAAAAAATGAATGTTGCCATGGCATGGCAGGTACTGAAAATTTCCTAGAATTTTAAACAGTTTTTTAGGTGAGAATTTATAAAAATTAAAAATATCTGTTTAGTTTTGGAGTGCCTCAGTTGGAGCAGCAATGGAGAGCTACAGATTTCAGGGGTTTGAGAAGTTGAGTGATTGCGATGCATCAAAGGAAATGTGCCTGTTGATTAAAAGCCTTGCTGATGCAATGAATTCCAATAGGCCACAGACTGCACTTCGCCTTGATTCTACAAACTTTAAAGTAATTATGCATGCTGCTCACATCCACTTGTTAGAGTTGAAATGACATTAACACATTTTATTCCTGCAGGCAATTCAGAAGTTCCTAGAGTATTTTACAAATTAAAAAGAGTGGGCAGATAAAAAGTTAAATAAAAAACTTCAAGAGGCTGAGAAAGCAAGGGTTCATCACCTGAATGCCCAGGGGAAAAATCCAAGGGGAAAAGTAGTAAAATATCAGGAAAACTTTATTTTCTCAGACTCGACAGACATTGGCCTAATTGTCTCCTTAAAAAATACTCTAGAGCTGGTACAGTTTTTGATCAAAAAATGTGGCTTTGTTTTTGTGATGACAGCCAGGCTAAACCAGGATGCTCTGGAGGTAAATAATTAAGTACACCTGTTATAAGGTGCAATAATATGAAATAGAAATTAATTAATTGGCATTAAATTACAGAGGTTTTTTGGACTTGTACGTCAATCTTGTGGTGGTAACACTCACCCTGAACCAAGAGTGTTTGCACAGCTGTTTCGCCTACTCTCCATATACTCCTTAATAAAGCCATGCCGGGGTAGTAATATCACAGGTGGAGAGATGGTGAAAACACTTTTTAATTTGGAAGATCTAAAAGAAAAAAACAAGAAAGAAAGACAAAAGTTGTTAAGTGACAAACTTGACGAAATTATTATAAAGGGTAAAATAAAATATAATCTAATCTAAAAGATTAGCAAAAAAAGCATCTATACAGTACTCTAAAATCTATAAAATAATCTAATTCATTTTTAGGTCAAAATCTTGAGGAAATAACTGATTTGATGGAAGTGGTACAGAAAGACCATGACTATATTGGCGACGGAGAGGCTGTTGATCAGTTTGCTCTAAGCTATGTTACTGGCTTTGTGGCTCGACACTCAAAGAGATACACTGCAGGCTGCAAAGAGTGCACAACATGCCTGAAAAAAGAAGAGAAAGATAAAACAGATGTTGACATGCTGATCACAACTAAATCAAAAGGTTACCTTACTTACCCTTCCGATGCCTTAGTAGAGTTGACCCATACTCTGGAAAAAAACATCCTCAAAACGGCAGTAAACAGTGAATTGGAAGAAAACATTCTGTTTCTGGTTTTGGAGGGACTGGAAAATAGCAAAGTCAAAACTATAGGATGCGAAGAACACAAACATGAGCTTACCAAATCAATAATGAAATTCTACCTGATTATGCGAATGCATTTCCTTACAAGAAAGTGGAATGAAAACACCAAAAAAGATAAGAAACAACAAAAGGCACTCAGGAAGCAAGCTCATATCACTTAACTTTTATTCAATTCCATTGCACTAAATTTTATGCTTTTTGTTTGCATAATGTGTTATTAGCATTTTTGTTTAATATTGTTTTAATATTGTATCTTATATTTTATGGCAATGTTTTAGTATATGATATACTTACCGGCAGTTGACGCCCCAACCTCTTCTCTTCACTCGTTTGGTGGATGATTAAAAATCTTGTTGATTTGGTTCCTTTTATTATAGTAAAATAGGTCACCAAAGCCCCAGGGAATTACAAACACAGTACCCGAACTTCAGAAAATTTGACGAGGAAGAAATGCGATTCTGTAAACAGAGCTCTAAACGAGCTGGCCGCGACTAGGATGGCTGCAGCTGGACCGCCCGGCCCATCCGTGCCGTGTGTGATCCAGCATCAGCGACGTTGTCAGCTGGTTTTTCCCACGCTCATGTACTGTACATCAGATAGATCACAGACGTGTCTGAGTGGCCCCGACCGAGCTCTCCGCGGGTCGAATCGGGATGGTGTCGACTCGGATGGAAAGCGTAAACTTTGGTCTACAATTATAGCCCACACCCCGTCATGCAGCTTGAACGGTTTCGGAGCAAGAATTAAATCAATCGACAGATACGGCCGCGAGCGCTCACTCTGCTCACTGCCGTGCCGGCCGCCTGGAGCCGCGGCTCTCGGCAAAGTTCCCGAGCCGTTCTACGGAGCTGCGTGAGTCGGATCGAAAAACCCTTGGTACCGTTGGAAAGCTTAGACTTCGTACTACAATCGCCTCGCTTTCACCCCCCATCTATCTTCAATAGTTTGGCAGCTAGCAGCTAGAGCCGAGGAAAGCCATGCGTGTCTGCACGGGCGGCGAGCATCGATAAGCTGCTCGGGCTTTGTGTGGTCGCCGTTCGGCTTGTACTGCTCGCACAGGAAAAACTAAAACATCGCTGGAAAGCTTGAAACCTGTACTTTAAAATCCCTCCCGATCCAAAAAAGCCTACATCGAACGGTTGAGGAGTTAGGACCGTGGATAGCGCCGCGCGACGCGCCGCGCCCGTAAGAGCCCAGCGGCAGGCGCGCCGAGCCATCGCCAATGGGACAGGCGCGCAGCCAGCGGCGGCCGGCCGAAGCTCCCAACCCCGGACGCGCTCGGCGTCAGCCAAGCCCTATGCCGGGCGGCTCAGCCATTGCTCCATCCAAGCTTATACTCCGTGGTGTTGGCTCGCCTCGGCCTACCCCCTCCACGAAAAAATATCCCCTTCCCTGTTCATTTGGCCTGACGAGTCGAGCATTACCATAGAAACTCGAATTTCAATTCAAATTTACAAAATTTCTGCAATACAGATTTCAACTAGACTTCAGAATCGAATGTACTAGATTACATTCTAAATGTATGCTTAATATCACCGAATTCCCTTCAGCAGATTTTTTTCTGTCGTAAGGGGCCATATGAAACAAAACACGCACGTTTTCCAGCGATTTTAGAAGGCAACTCCGTTGCCTAAAAAAAGCACGAATGAAGGTGAAAACCGCGGGCAGGCCTTTTCAACAGTCTTATTTATGAGGGATTTGTCTTCTGCCAAAGGCGACTGTCGGATGTGCGATTCGTTTGAATTTCGCGGTGACCGCGTTGTATGAGAAATTTCGATGGAAGCACCCAAAGCCTGAGAGCTGGCAGCCTAACCAAGTTCGGATATTTATCCGTTGACATCCTGGAATCGGTATTCATTTCAGCACCCCAAATGGCTTCTATCGCCTTCTGCAGCCCATCTGTTTGTTATTTTACTATAAAACAGAACGATTTAGGGATAGTTTCTTTGAAAATGCCTCTGAAATATGCGAGGTGGAGACAGGGTCGCCATCTTGGTAGGCCGCTGCCACCTGCCACGAAAAAAGGGACCCGTGCGAGACTACTCGGCCGAGGCGCCATTTCCAGTCCGTCCAGAAAACTTTTGCGACTAACCCCCCGTATGGCATGTTAAAGCATAATTTTGCCATGTGTTTGTCATTTTTCATATGACAAACCGATTACTAGGAAAAGTCAAAATAATGACGAATTTAATGACAAAATAAAGTCAAACTGATGACAAATTGAATTGTCATTTTTCTGCGTTTACTTTGTCTTTAATTTGTGCTGAAAGTGGTCACTTTGAGGACGAATTAATGACTAAAGTATTTCCAAATAATGACGAAAATGAAAGCGGCCTACAAAAATTGGGCCGGCCGAGAGGTGGCGACGATCCCCGCACCTCCGACGTTGCGGCTCAGCACTGTATCCACCTGGCCAAGGAGGAGACATGAAAAGAGGTTGCCCGACCACGATCTCAAGCATGTCTAACGAACACTACTTCTTTGTAGGTTAGACATCTATTTGTTAGTACAATAACAGAGATTTGCGCATACTTCTGCTAGTACTGTGCCACACCGCGCCACTCCTCACCACTTCTGTCCACAAACTTTGCCTCCTACACTTGAGACATGAAAACACCAAAATAATTATTCATGTTCAGGGACAGTTGACGTTTCCAACCTGTCTACAGTATAATGCAGGTGGCGGCTTACTTCCGCATGTATCCTCCTTGGCCAGGTGGATACAGTGCTGAGCCGCAACGTCGGAGGTGCGGGGACCGTCGCCACCTCTCGGCCGGCCCAATTTTTGTAGGCCGCTTTCATTTTCGTCATTATTTGGAAATACTTTTGTCATTAATTCGTCCTCAAAGTGACCACTTTTAGCACAAATTAAAGACAAAGTAAACGCTGAAAAATGACAATTCAATTTGTCATCAGTTTGACTTTATTTTGTCATTAAATTCGTCATTATTTTGACTTTTCTTAGTAATCGGTTTGTCATATGAAAAATGACAAACACATGGCAAAATTATGCTTTAACATGCCATACGGGCCTTGCCTACTCATTCGTTTGCTTTTATGCTCTTCCTTTGTAATTCTGTCTTTTTATGGGTAATTCTTGTAACTTGCTCTTTTAAATTATCAAAGTTCAAGCTCTGTGTTTTTTTATAATAACGCGCTGTTTCTTCTCGTATTGAATTATCAGAATTTTTGGAAACTTTACCTCTCCCTCACCATTGCAGGACTCCTCCATCATCCTCAGTTTCCATTTCCAATTTGGTGGCTCCTGTGCCCGCCGCTCCTCGAGCTGTAGTACAGCTACCTGCTTGGCATGTCTCTACTTCTGGAGCTTCTGTCCCTCTCGGTGAGTTTGGTGTGTTTTTGTTTATCGGTGACTGTGCTATCTGTGCTATATTCCTAAATGTCTCCAGTAAAGAATTATGTTGTGTGAGCAGTCATCAATCTATATTCGTATGTGCCATAGTCTCACTGACTGGAGAGGGCGAACAAGTAGACATCTGGTGTTAATGTATTGTCTGTTTTGGTTTCTAGGAATTTCTTACGCCCAGCAAGAGTGCCCTGCAGGAGGTCGTCAAACTGACTTTGTCGAGTCACCAGCCTCAGTTTGGCTAACTGATATTGCACCACCTCAAGTAGTAAGGGGTGAGTTATCTTAGATTAATATGTACTCTTTAAATCTCATTCTTACAGTGCAAACATTACCCAAACATTGTTTTGTTATTTTTAGGTGTCAATGTGGTTCAGTCTCATGATTTTAGTATGGATCACTCTATACCCGTGTTACCCTCTGAATAGATATGCTCTGTAAGAACAGGTAAGAAACTCCACTTACACTTAAGAAGGATTTCATAAAAATAGAATTGGCCTCAAAACTTAATCATTTTTTCTTCGTTTCAGGATACTCTCTTGATTGGCACAATTTTTTGCACACCCCAAGTGTTGAGTCCGCTACTGATGATCAAGAGATGTACTCGAATGTCAGCCTTAACTTTAATGCCACTCCACCTGATTTTTTATTTGATGCTGATAATGAAGCAGAACCAGAGTGTCAAGACAGTTCTAACCTCCAACAAAAACTCTATGAAAATTCTGATATATCACTCCATGACTCACTGGTATCACTTTTGACATTCGCTCAGTCATCACATTTAACTGAAGTTGAATTTAGCAAACTTTTGGATCTATGTCATGTCTTATTGCGCTCCGAACACTTTACCTAAAAGTAAGCATTCCATCTTTAAATATTTTGAGAATGATGAGTCAGAGCTGAACTGCTTTTTTTACCGTAACATTTGTTGGAAAAGGAGAGTGAATGGTAGTGATAAGTGTTCTTGCCCTAAAAGCAAAGTGAACTATTTTATTGGGTGTCCACTTGCAGCACAAATTCAAAAGCTATATGAACGTCCTGGTTTCAAAGAAAAGTTGCTGTACAGGTTTCATAGAACAAAAATAAATTCTGATAATATTGAAGACATTTATGATAGTAATTTGTATAAAGAAGCTGAACGTGGTTTTTTAATTGACTCCAATAATATTTCACTAACATGGTAAACAGATGGAGTAGCAAATTATGAGTGTAGCTCCTATTCTCTGTGGGTTTTTGTTTTTGTTATAAATGAACTGCCACCTCAAGAAAGATTTAAACCTGAAAATCTAATTATTGGTGGTCTTCGGGGAGACAGTGAGAAGCCTCATCCGAATCTTTTCCTACTTCCAATATATCAAGAAGTTGCTAAACTTAAGCAGGGCTTTAATGTTACATGTGATGTAGTGTCCCAGGTTAAGGTCATAGTTTTGTGTGGCACCTGTGATGTACCAGCAAAGGCAGCATTCATGAATATGAAAGCCACTCTGATTACACTGTTTTTTCAAAGGTAGTGATCATTGCCATTATTGGCAATGAGGTACTACCTTTCGTGGCAATGAGGCCCCTTTTGGCAATGACCACCGCAAAGGCAATAAGACAAAAGTAAGACCTTTGCAGCGGCAATGAACCGATCATTGCCAACCCAATGGCAGTGTTCAATACCAGCCCATCGGCAATGTTCTGAAAGTAACTTAAAATTAATTCTTTTTTTCATTAATTGCTGCATTTTGGCAATACATTATTGCCGACCCTTTGGCAATGAACGATCATTGCCGGCTGTTTGGCAGTGAACCGTCACTGCCGACATAATGGCAATGAACCTTCACTGCCGATATTTAGGCAATAACCCTTCAATGCCGAATCTTTGGCAATGAAGCTTCAATGCCACAATGTGGCAATGACTGAAATGCCAATAACTTAGAGAAAATTCAAAAAACTGACTTCCGCTCATTGCCAAAATTGGCAATGAATACTGCCTTTGTAGCGGCAATGAGCGATTCATTGCCGCTGGAAAGGTCTTACTTTTGTCCCATTGCCTTTGCAGGGGCTGTCAGGGGAGCGGTCAGCGCCGCCACGATAAAGGGGCGGCGCCCTCCGTCACGGCGCGTAGCCGCGGCGCGGCCCGGTCGGCGCACTGATAGGCGCGTCGTCCGGCCGCCCCGCGGAAATCTGATATGAGGAGGCCGATTAAGCACGCGCTTCTCCGTCGAGCGGCTCCAGCTCCGATCCAGGTAATGGACGGAAGAGTTAGTTCCACACCAGCTCTCGACGGGGACGGCGGATCCCCAGGCCTCCTCCCGTGCGCCAGCGACTGCTCCCCGCGCTCCAGAGAGAGAACTGACCTACTCGCCGTCTTTGGTCCAATCGCCGGCCACCACTATACAAGCGGTTGTGTGTGTTCGTTTACGTACGTCGACCCGAGAGTCCGCCGCGCCGCGGCAGCGCGTCAGCGCGTTTCCCCTACGAGAACTTCCAGAACCGTCCGTCACAGCGCCCCAGAGCGCGCCACCTCCCGGCCGCCGAGACGCCAGCGGCGATCTGCACACGCCCTAGGGGCCGACGCGACACATTCGCCGCGGGCGCTAATTGGTCTGCCTACCTACCCGGGGCCTGTCAGCGGCCACCCGATACATCACGCATCCCAGCCCCTCGCTGCACCCCCCCCTGCAAAGGTAACGAGGCCCTGAGCCTCGCGACGACTCAAGTGCTAACCTGTTTCATTGTTTCTGGCAAACTCGCTACCGTACTGACTCAGAGGAGAGGGCTAGGGAAAACGTGATATGGTGATAGGTGCGGGGTACTTAAATATTTTTTTTTAAGTGCGTTTAGATCCCCGATTTTATTGTAAACACTCGCCGCGACTAGGCTCTAGCTTGCGCCGAGGGCAGCCCGCGAGTTGCCCCACAAATGAAAGCAATAGAACGGCGAGTGGCGCGAAAACTGGTTTTGTAAACTAGTAAGTAAGCTGCAGGCAGCTAAGCAATTTTTTTTTCTAGAGGTAGTCAGGAAAAGATGGAAGCGTAGGAAGACTTAGATTTTAATGTAAACGGAGTACCACCAAAGGCGCGCGGGTGCAGGGTCTGTAGATTTCAAGGGACATGAAGGACAATGTTCTCGCCAAGAAAATACATCAGAGAGAAACTCGTTGACCCGATTCTGCGGGGACAGAACCGAGTCGGTACAAACCCAAGTCTAGTGATCAAGAACATTCACAGCATAAGAGAAGAAGACATCGATGAGGTCCTAAGGCAAGTGCAGGACGCCATTAACGCATGTAAGGAGGGTAACTTTGCGGACAAGAGAGAGAGGTTTCGGGCAGAACTTGAGAAAAACGCAGAAGGCGCTACTCCTTGGGTCCAGCTTTATGAGGAAGGAAGTGAATACTCGCAGGCCGACGTTGTGGTCGACGTCAAGGCGCTGTCAAAAATTGTTGTGGAAATAAGAAAATCAAGCCCGGAGGGAGAGGCGATTTACAAGGACGACGCGATAGGTCTCCTGCGGGAGGCGCTGCAGCAGCTTGCCACGCCCCGAAGATTTCTGCGCAACAGGAAGGGGGCCCGCCCCATCTCGACGACCACCATCGACCTGCCCGCCGGCCCCGTCTCAGCGGCCCCCGCTGGCCCGGCCCGGCTCTCTGCCAGCTCGCCAAACCTAGCGGCGGAAAGCTACCTGCAACCGAGAAAAATCGCGAACCAGGACTACACCGATCTTCACGGCGAGCCGACAAGCGCAGAGGAGACAGGTGCGTGCCACACGCCGCACTGCAGCCTGCACCACACGGAGAAGACACGGGCATTCGTCGAAAGCGACGGGGAAGACGAGGTTTTCGTTTTCAGTGGGACCGACGCGGCGTGGGGTCTCGACGAGAGAGCAGCAGGAGCGCGTTTTGACAAGATTTTCAGCGACTCGACGGCAAGAGCGCGGACCTTGCAGGTAAACTACAGCACAGCTGCAGGGCTGGACAGCACGCCGCTCCGAGCCGCACCGAGCCCGCCGATCCCGCAAAGGAGTTACCTGCGGCAGCGCGCGTCGGAAGGGCACCCCGCGGGCGACCGCCAGCAAGAGAAAAATCAGGAGAGATTTTTCAACGACAAGGTCGACGCGGCGTGGACTCGGGAAAAGCTGAGAGAGCAGGTGGAGAAAACACAGCGCGAGCTGGAACGGATAAGGGAAAAAGAAAGGCAAGAGAGGGATCTGAAAGGCCTGCTATTCACAGGAAAGCCGGTGGAAACCAAGAGCGAGCAGAGAATGACTGTTCCCGTAGCGGCACTGCCGCCATACCTCATGGCGCAAGAGCGGTATGGGGGCCGGCCGGGCGAAGACATCAGCGATTTTGCGGATCACATACGCCTCGTGGCCCCGTATTTTGCGGCGGAAAAGAGCCGGCGGAGCTACATGATAAAGCAGCTGGACGAGCCGGCGAAGTCAGAGGCCATGATATACATGGCAAAGGACCCGGACGCAACAGTGGAGGAACTGCTTGGCGTGCTGGCGCGCAGTCAGCAGAAAGGAAAGGACAAGGAAAAGGAATTGAGGGAGGCTAGAGCTCTCACCTGGACACCTACCGAGCCGCTCGGGGACTACTTGCTGATGAAATACCGGCGGCTGCTATTGGCAGGTGAAAAGCAAGGGGAGAACATGAATGATGAAATATTGGACGGAATGACAGAGAAAAAGAAGTTAGAGTACATCTACTTGAGGGACCTGCCCACGGACCAACTCGTTGAAAAGATCCGGCGGATAGAAGCAGGGAGCGCAGGAAGAGAGGCGCGGAGACAAGGCAGCGGGAGAAGCCAGGTGGACGAGGTGATAGCTCAGCATTTCAGCAGTGCAACAAGAGAGGGATACAAGGTCAAGGCGAGGGTTGTTACGACCGAGCCAAAGGAAGAGGAAGAAAAGGAAGACGAGGAAGAGAAAAGGGAAGTGGCTGTGAGAAGGCTGCCGGAAAAGGGGAGTGAGGAAAGGAAGTTCGGTGGCCCGGCCCCCTCGGGCGGCGAAAAAGGTGAAAAGTGTCAGGAGTGTGGAAGGACAAACCACAAAACCAAAGACTGCAGGGTTTTGAAAGAGAAGATGCGGCGGGAAATCCAAGAGGAACTCCGGCGCAACGCGGCCAGCACCCCGGCCGTCAGCCAGCGGCCAGCGGCCGCTCACGGCCACGCGACGCACCGGGCCGACGGCCCAGCAGGAAACTGGCACGGGAATAACGGTGCAGCAAGAAACTATCACGGGAACGACGGTGCAGCAGGAAACTGGCACGGGAACAACGGTGCAGCAGGAAGCTGGCACGGGAACAACGGTGCGGCAGGAAGCTGGCACGGTCACAACGGTGCAGCAGGAAACTGGCACGGGAACAATGGCGTGCGGGGAAACAGCCGTTGGGAAAAACCCCCGGGCGCGGCAAGGCCCCCTCAAGCCTGGGTCCCACCGAGGGAGCAGCGCCACGGAGGACATGAGGAGGCGGGGCGGCCGCCGCTGCGGTGTTTTGGGTGCGGGGGCCCGCACAGGTTGGCCAACTGTCACCAGCAGCAGCACGACCGGAAGTCAAAAAACTACTAAGAGGGGGAAGCGCTGCCTCTCCCCCGACAGAAGAGTTGATAGACTTGCGAAGGACGAACCCCATCCTAACTCCCCCCTGTAAGCTAGGCAACAGGATGGTCACCTCGACACTTGATTCGGGAGCCGGAGCCGTCCTGGTTAGCGCTAGCGTAATCTCAACCTGGGAGAAGGCGAAGAAGAGCTACCGCGTCACGGCCGCGGACGGAAAGAGGATCGCCGTGGAGGGGGAGACGACCCTGGAATTAAAGTTGTTTGGAAAATGGTTCAAGACAGAGGCTATAGTCGTGAAGGGGTTGGACTGTGATTTAATCCTGGGGACGTCGTTCCTGGACGAGTTTGGTTTCGATATAAGATACAGCAAGCATGCCATAACTTTTGAACGCGACGGATTTACCATCTACGAACCAATTAAGTGCAGTCGGCACCAGGGAAGAGGCGTATTGGTTGAGGCTAGAGTAGAAAGAGGTGTCCTGGAAACAGTCGCCCCGGTCACGCTCCCGCGCGAGGCGGCAGTCAGAGTGCAGGCAGCGCTCCAGCCAGGGTGCCACCTGACCCCCGCTGGAAGCCAGGAGCAGGACAAGTTCTACATCTTGCAAGGAGACGACCCAGCAGACGCAGTGTACTTGTACAACAAATGCCAGTATGCCATACAGTTGCCAGCGGGCGCCCCCCTGGGCACCGTCGGGAAAGAGGCAAGGGTGCCGGTTCGGCTAGCGGTCGGGGCTGAAGAGTCAGGAGAGACCCCAGGCATGAGCGAGAAGAAGGGCGTGAAGAAGCAGAGAAACATCAGAATTAAGGCACGGGAGTTCGTGAGGTTAAACCCTTTCGTGGTAACCTGCGTCCCCATTCGCCCTCTACCCCAGGGGCTGCACGGCGAGGTCATTCCGAGCACAAAGTGGAGCCGACGCGGAATAAGGGTGCTGACGACACGTTTGGAGGCTGGCGGCCAAGAGATAGAAATGGTGCGCGAGCGAGGGTCGCCGCAGTTCATCCGCCCCGCTGACCTCATTGGGCATCTAGCGGTGAGGTCAGGCGGTGCCGTTGAGGTAGGCAGGCCGTCGGCCGAGCTCAACCGGCCCGGGGACGTGAGCCAAACATCAGCAGAGCACCACGCGGCGCGCTGCGTCAGCAACGACGCCGAGGCCGCGGGCCAGTGCTTTGGGGAGCGAGGCCCGGCGGACGAGCACGGCGGCCCGCGCCACGGCGTACCACGCCACGCCACACCGTACCACGCCGCGCCACGCCAGGCCGCTGCGCGGGCGAGTTCGACAACCACGGCAAGAATGGCGGCCGCGACCGTAAGGGACCCCCTTGAGGAAATAGAGTACGGAGAGGGACTGAGCAAGAGCATGAAAGAAAAGTTTACAAAGATTTTCCAAGCCCATAGGAGCATTTTTGAGGAAAGTGACGTTATACCGGAAATTAAGGACTTCGAGTACGCTGTTACGGTCCCCCAGGATTTGCAGCCCGTCGTCCTGAAGCCCATCCGGTTATCGGAGGAAAAGGAGGACGCGCTGATCAGCCATTGTGACCGGCTAGAGAGAGCGGGAGTCCTAGAGCCAAGTAAAAGCCCGTTCCCAGGGTAAAATTCCCATGATGCCCATAGGAACAAATGCCCTATTCCTATGGTCAGAGTACCTTTGCCCATGGGCAGCCCCAAAACCCATGGGCAGTTCCCATAGCCAACCCATGGGAATCACTTGCCCATTGGCAGGGACGATTGCCCATAGCCAACTAGTCTATAGGAACGCCTTGCCCATAGGTAAAATGCCTATGGGCATCCAATGCCCATAGGTAACTTGCCTATGGGAAGTTCTTCGCCCATAGAAAAGATTTCCCATGAAAGTTCAGAATGCTGTCAAATGTGTAGTTTTTGGAATATCGATCTGAAATTTGGTATGTAGTATCTAGGGCGAAATTAAGTAGGGCCATTTTAATTTTATTGAAATCGGAGCATTTTTTTCTGGCATCTTGAAAACGGCTCGAGCTACCTGCAAACGGACAGCAGATTTGGCTTCGCCTCGATTCCGACACCCTGAAACATGTTCCGTTGATTCCGTAAGGCCTTGTTAATTAAGGCTTTGTCGCTTTCAACATTTGAAAACCCATAGGATACAAGACGATAGGAACTAGCCTATGGGCGAGCTTCCCATAGCCACATCTCCCCATAGGTAATCTTCCCATAGAAACATATGCGTATGGGATCACCATGGGTTCCCATGTTCCATAATTTCATGGGTTTGTGTCCCCATGGGTGTGTTATGGGGATGCCCATGACTGCCCATAGGAGAGTTCATCCTATAGGAATCACCATGGGAATTTTACCCCGGGTTTGCGGCCAGGGCTCTGGTGGTTCCGAAGAAAGACAAAACCTTCAGGCTTGTGGTGGATTTCTCAGCTTTAAAGAAAGTTATCCCAGCGGACCCCTGGCCTATAGTGCCCCTAAACAACGTAAGGGACATGCTGGCATCAGCATTCTTTATCACATCCTTCGATGTGCGAGAAGCTTATCACTCAATCAGGCTCGCGCCGGAGTCCAGATACTTGACGGCCTTCAATGTGGCCACCAGGGGTGTAAACAAACAGCTTCAGTTTCGGCGCGCGCCAATGGGGTTAAGCGTAAGTGGAGCCGCCCTCGCTCGCGTGATCCACCAAGTTCTCGGTGACCTCCTGGAGCAGCAGAAGGTGGTGGTGTACGCAGACGATTGTTTCGTCATAAGCAAGAATGATGACTACGAGGAGCATCTCCGGACCCTAGACGAAGTCCTCAGGAGGATGGAGGAGGCAAGGTTCCGCCTCTCGGCCGGAAAGGTCAAGGCGGGCTGTACAAAACTCAAAGCGCTGGGGTACGAATTCAACTGCCCAGGCGTGTCACCAGACCAGGAGAAAATTCGTGCCTTGCAGAATCTCGAGTTGCCGGATACGCAGAAGAAGCTGAGGAGTTATTTCGGCATGTTGATCTTTTTCAAGTCCCACATCGAGAAATTTGAAGAAATGGTAGAGCCTATACTTCCGCTCTTGAAGGCCGAAAACAAGTTTAAAAGGCCGTTCCTCACACGGGAGGCCATACAAGCGCTGGAAAACTGCAAGGAGGCTCTTATCTCGCCGCCAGTACTAATGCCGTATGTCGACGGAGAACAGGTCATAGTGGCCTGTGACGCGTCCAAAATTGCGATCAGTTTTCACATCATGCAAACAAGGAAGGAAACAGGGAAAACGGTGACCCTGGCGTACGGCGGAAAGCGGCTAACGCAGGCGGAACAACAACTGCCGATCAACGTCTTGGAATTGGCGGCGTCAGCGTATGCGATTGTGAGCCACCCATACTACTTCCGGGAGCGGGAGGTGCATATTGTAACTGACCATAAGGGCCTATTGGCGGCCGAGACCTACCGGTCAAGTTCAGCAAAAATAAACAGGCTCCTGGCAATAGTGGGCGATTACAACGTGGTTTATCATTACGCGAAAGGAGAGCAGAATACGGTTGCAGACCACATCTCAAGGCACGCAGGACCGGAAGCGGAAGGGGAACCATCCATGACAGAGCTGTTACAGCTCTACAAGGCGGAGGCAAACGACGGCGCGTCGCTCCTGGAGGAGATCCGCGAGGCCCAGAGGAAAGACCCATGGTGTGTGGACGCCCGCAGATTCCTGGAGGAAGGTAAATTACCTGAAGAAAACCCCAGGTACGCGGCGAAACTTAGAATAGCAAGAAAACACCTCTCAATGCAGGACGGTTTGGTCTGCCATGTACATCGTAACAACGTCCGCCAGGACACATGGACAGTGGTGGTGCCGGAGGCATGCAGGAGGAGGGTGCTAAAATGGGCACACGACGAGCACATGCACCAGGGCGTGACTGAGTCCCAGAAAACGGCGCGCGAGGCGGCATTCTGGCCGTCGCTGCGTCACGACGTAAACGCTTACGTGAGGGCTTGCCGCCAGTGCGCCAGGGTCAAGAGGAGCTACGACAGGCAGGCGGGCAAATTGCGGCCGCGCCTGCCCGGCGAGCCCTGGAAAGCGCTGTCCCTCGATTTCGTCGGGCCGCTGCCCATGACGAAGAACAAAAACAGATATTTTCTCATTGTCGAGGATTGCTTCACGCGGTGGATCGAGATCTACCCCACAACGTGTGCCACGGCCGCCAAGGCCATCCGGTTCCTGGAATTTGACCTGTTCACCAGGACCGGCTACCCTGAGGTGATCATCACGGACAGCGCCTCGACGTTTACCGGACACAGCTGGACTGAAGCCTGCCAACAATGGGGGTGCCAACACGTAACCACCCCTATCTACACTCAGCGGGCGAACAAGGTTGAGAGAGCGGTCCAATCGGTAAAGTCCTGCATGCGAATAGCATTACTGGACCGCGCGCAGACCAACTGGGACAGTGAGATTCCAAGAGTACTGAGGCACCTGAGAAATAGGAGGAATGCAACGACGGGCTACAGCCCGGCAGAGCTCCTGTATGGAAGAAACTTGCCGGCGCCGAAAGACTTTGCGTCGCGCTTGACGGTTGCGGAAGAACTGTCAGTAGATCAGTGGGCGCAGTTGAGGGACGAAAGGCTCGCGTATGTGCGAGAGCAGGCCCTACGAAAAATGCAGGTAAAGCTGCCGAAGTACTTAGAGCCCCACAACAAAGGTAGGAACGCCCAGGTTACCTATGAGATAGGTGAAAGGGTGTGGGTCAGGCACAGACCACAGAGTAGCGCGGCAGAAAAATTCTGCGCAAGTCTGGCGGAAAGATACAAGGGACCGTGCGAGGTCACGGCCGTCTTAAGCCAAGAGGTGGTCATGGTGAAAGAGGCAGGAAGGCCTCTAGAGTACAAAGTCCACATTCAGGACTTGAAAAAGGTCGTGGACGCTGGTGAGGACGAAGACGAGGAGGCGGACAAAGAATAAGAAAGAGAGAGAGAGAGAGAGAGAGAGAGAGAGAGAGAGAGAGAGAGAGAGAGAGGAGAAGAGAAGCTTCAAAATAGAAAGTTTTGTGGCTGTGTTTCTTGTTGTACGGAAGAGAAATTACACGCCAGACCAGGGAATGTGGTCAACACTCTACAATGCGGGCACCAGGTACCACGTGCCCGCAGCTCCAAGAAAACGCGGACCTCATCGACTCTAGCATAAGAATAGTTTTAAGACAGCTTAACACTCAATTCGCATCGGCTCGAGCTGGCCTCGAGCGGACAGGGAGCAAGCCGCAAGCCGCAAAACTCGGGCGAGCTTGCCGATGTTGCAAGCGGAGCTCAGAAAATACAAAACTTTTTTTCTACCTTTTTTTAAAAAAGATAAGTAGTTTTAAGAGATGACACCAAGTTTTATTTGGAGCGCGTAGAGAAGACTTTGCCGGAGCTAACAAAGCAAAACGCAAAGAGAGAGAGGGTTTTCTGGCGACAAGCTGTGCTGCAGCATCTTGCTGTGTAAGACGAAAGGTAGCCGCCAGAAAGCAAAGAAGGGGACGAGAGAGAGAGATTGATTGATTGATTGATTGTTTATTCTTTAGGTGGGGTTACAAAAGGACTTTTAAGTCCCACTACAGCACCACACCGCTCTCTACAAACAATAAGCTAACAATAATTTTAAAAAAATAAATTAAGTATTTGTAACTGTAACAGTAGTGACATAATAGCATACTTATTATGCTGATTGTTCATTTATATGCATCAATAAATAATCTCTTTAAGTAATATTTAAGTGTACAATCCCTGGAATTATTAAGATAGTTATAGACACAGTGGTCATTAAATAATCTACATACAGTAACACAGAAAGAATTTGAGTATTTTGAAGTACGATGTATAGGAATGACTAGTTTATCACAATGGCGAGCTGAGAAAGTGAACATTTCTCGCAAATACACAGGCTGGTTAGTTTTCAGAATTTTCCATGCCAAAGTGGTTGTAGCAACCTTTCTCCTATCCTTGAGTTTATTAATACCGAGACTGATATATGAGGGTGTAATGCGGTCATAACGACTTACATTGGTAACAAATCTAATACAGGCATTCTCAGCCTTTTGTTGTTTGTCCAGAACTGTATTGGACATATCAGTAAAGATTGCCGAACCATAATCCAGCAGTGGCATGATGAGCGATTGGACAATACGGAGACGGATGGGACCAGGCAAACAATCAAAATGTCTTCTGACCTGTGCCAGAGAACTAAAAATTTTTCTGACAACATTATTGCTATGTTGCCTCCAACTGAGAGTGGAGTCAAAAATAACGCCAAGATTATTTACCTCATCACAGTAAGCCACAGATGTACCATTAATCATTATTTGAGGAACAATAATATTTTTTAACATATTGACATATTGACCTGAACCTAGAATAATTGGCTGGGTTTTAGAAATATTAAGATCCAAATTATGACTACTTACATATTTAACAAGACTAGACAAATCTTCATTAACAAGTTTCACAGCCTCTGGTATATCCTTGTAATAACAATGAGTATAAATTTGGGTGTCGTCAGCATAAAGATGATAATTCGTATTACAGAGAACATCAGAAATATCGAACAGATACAAAACAAATAAGAGAGGACCGAGAACACTTCCTTGTGGGACCCCAGTTTCTACCAGGGCCCAGTCAGAAACAAAATTGTCACCAGATTTCACTCTTTGTTTTCGATTTGAAAGATAGGCAGCAAACCAATTAATGACAGAAATTGAACATCCAAGCTTTTTTAGTTTAGCTAATAATAACCTATGATTTACCCTGTCAAATGCTTTACTAAAGTCAAGTAATACAAGTATTGTCATCTTCCTCTCATCAATTGCTTTTCTGATGTCATCAGCCACCTTTACAAGAGCTGTCACAGTGCTATGCCCCTTTCTGAAACCTGACTGCATAGTATTAAACCAGTTGTTAGCACTAGCATGTTCATAAAGTTGATCATGGACAACCTTTTCTAACGCCTTGGCAAAGACACACAAAATGCTAACAGGCCTAAAATCAACACACTTAGTAGGGTTAGATACTTTAGGAATAGGTGTTACATTTGCACACTTCCAGGTAGATGGGAAAACTCCAGATTGCAAACAGTAGTTAAAAATGTGTTCCAGTACATAAATGATTTCACTTAAAATTAATTTTAAGAACTTAATGGAAACACCATCCACACCAACAGCATTAGATTTTATGTCTAAAATTGTTTTTTGTATAATTTGAGCAGGGACAAATTTAAAGTGAAATACATTATTTATATCATACTCATCTACATCATACAATTTAATAGTTTCTTCTGATAATGCATGATCTTCAATACTGGACACTTGTAGGTAGTGTTTATTTAACTCATTAGCAGAGATTGGGCA
The DNA here is from genome assembly GCA_029379305.1 of Frankliniella fusca. Taxonomy (NCBI): domain Eukaryota; kingdom Metazoa; phylum Arthropoda; class Insecta; order Thysanoptera; family Thripidae; genus Frankliniella; species Frankliniella fusca. The sequence continues at coordinate 40,880 of JAHWGI010001394.1, forward strand.
ATCTTTTGTTTCATTTGTCAAATCAGATTTTCCTATTCCAAGTGAACGGATATTGGCCCACAGCTTGTTAGGCGCAGGATTGCCATTAAAGATGCTGTGGTAGTACTTGATCTTAGCATTTCTAATTTGCTGTTTTGTTTTATTTCTAAGTGATTTGAAAGTGGCAAAGTCTGCAGAACACTTACTTTTAATGGATTTTTGTCTGGCTTTGTCCCTTACATCAATCATTTTTTGTATTTCTACAGTCATCCAAGGTGTAGGATTATTTTTAGCAGTAAAAGATTTAACTGGAGCATGCCTGTCCAATAACTCAGTAAGAAAATTATTAAAAGTTTCTACCTTAGAATCAATTTCGTTACATTCATAAACTTTATGCCAGGAAATAGTGCGAGCATCTTGTAATAGTGCATCAGTATTGATATTTTTGAAATCCCTGTATGTAACTATTTTTTTCTTACCAGCCGGAACATTTAAATTCATAACTACATATATCATGTCATGATTAGAAAAGCCAGGAGCAGCACACTGTCCATACTCTACAATTTTATCATTAAAATTACTTGCTATAACATCCAGAGTAGAGTGGCAGTTCTCAGTATGATATGTGGGATCAAAAGGTACACAGTTGTGGTCACACCGTTCAAAGATTTCAGTAACAAGTTGAGTTTCGTATGATCCACTACCAAGTCTAGCATTCCAGTCTCCACATATGATTGAATATTTATAGTTAGGTAGAAAGTTATAGATTTCCTCAAGAAACTCCTCTAGATAACCCACCTTAGGAGGCCTATACAAACATGACACTAAAATTTTTTCATTATTAAAACTAACTTCTATAATTACAAATTCAGGCCTGAAACTATCACCATTAGATTTACTTAGGAGTGTTGCATTTATGTTGCTATTTACATACAGGGCTACTCCGCCACCAGATCTTCCACTTCGGTTAACATTGAAAATTTTATAATTAGCTAGATCAGTCTTACTGTTGTTTTGAAAGAAGGTCTCACTGACTGCAATAATATCCACTTTGCTATTATGAAATGTATCAGTGAACTCACTATAGTGATCAGAATTATTTAGAGACTGTGCATTAATATGAACAAGTTTAAGTTTATCATTGTATTTGTCACTTACATGTTTCAGCTTGCAGCGCATTGAGCGCAGAATCTACCTGCTTGGCAGAGCAAAAGGGATCCAGCCATAGACCATCAAAAGTACAAAATTTACACAACAAAAATAGGGTGCATATTGTAAACAAAAACAAAAACATGGGAAATAAGTAAAAATTATAACAATAATTTAAAGAGGCTTTTAAGGTGTTCATTGCAACCTCAGACACCATTGATGACCGTTGGAGGATTTTTTGCAAGTGTTCATACCATCCTCAGACACTTATATGTAAGAAAAAAAATAATATATTTTCTGGAACGTTGGAGGATTTTTTGGAAAGTGTTCATACCATCCCCAGACACTTGTAATAAAGAAAAACAATTCTGTTTGTTTGGAGGCTTTTAAAGAGTTCATACCACCTCCAGACTCTATTGATCACAGGCAGATTATTTACCTATGAGCTCATCGAGCTTTTTCATAGTGCGGATTCTATGAAATTTCTTCCCGTCTTTGATGATTATGACTCCACCTTGGCTCCATACTTCATCAAAGTTATCATAGGCTTTAGTTAGAATGGCTTGTCTTATGCTGGTTAGATCTTCTCTGATAGAGATACCACTGCCTTTGAGTTTCTTTTTTGCCATGAATATTTCTTGCCTGGTAGCGTATGAGACAAATTTAACTATGATTGCTCTGGGCTTATCAGCACTCTTCTTCCCAACTCTATGTGAGCGACTAATGTGAGTTTTGCTTATTGAACACAAGTCTAGTTTCGCTGCAACATCCAAAACCAGCGTATCAGTATTTTCACCCTCTTCTTCTTTCACACCAAAGATGCGCAAGTTCTCAAGTCGGTTTCTTTGTTCAAGATCATCAGTTTTATCCTTCAATAGGTCATTTTCATCTTGTAGTTCTTCTAAGCGTGTGTCGACAAACTTCTCTCTTGCAGCGAGTTTAGCATCGATTTTAGTTGTCACCATCTCGGCTATCTTGTCCAGCTGTTCGTCACTAAGCGTGACAACAGGTGTTGTGTTCTTTTTAACACGGCTACCCATTGTGGACGACCGTGTCTAACCTCAAAATCTGATCAGTGGCAATGTCACACACCTATTTCTTGTTTGATGATGAGTTTTCCGGGATTCTCAGCTTGATCGAGCCAGTACCACAGTATAGACGACTCTGACCTCAAAATAACGTCCTCACATCAGTATAGCACCTCGAAATCAATAATTTTGGTCGCGACTGAAAAACCACTTCACTCCGCCATGTTGCTCAGGCAGAGAGAGAGAGAGAGAGAGAGAGAGAGAGAGAGAGAGAGGCGGGGAGAAGGAGATCCACGGCACACAGGAGAGAGAGAGAGAGAGGAAACGAATACTGTTAGTAAAGAGGGAGTTCTTTACTTTTCTTATGAAGATACTGGGGCAATCAATCTCAAATAGAGTCACGCGCGCGCCCGAAGGACGGGCGCGGCGCGTCCAGAGCAGAGTAAGAGAGAGGCGCGACGGCGCGGAAAAAGAGTACGATGCGAGAGAGGCGGATTTTGGGCAGGAACATGCCCGCCGGGCAGCTCTTACCCGAAGAAACCTGCATGCGGTCCTAGCGTCCGAGAAACTTTCGGACTTGCCCGCGCCAGAGGCACACGCGACAAAACTAGAGTGCGGAGACCGGAGGAAGGGGGGCAAAAGCCGAATTTTAGAGCTCCCAGAGAAGCAAAGGTTTTCCGGCTAGTGTCGCGAAATGTGCCGGGACGCGGGGACAAGCGTGTTGTGCCATTGGCAAAAACCCGCCCACAACGGGTAAAATCGGTTAAAACAAACAATGAAATGCGACTAGTTTGTAAAAATAGTTTGTAGAGCAACTGGTGTAGTCATAAAATCACCGGGGAGAGCGGTGGGAGTCTTTCTTTAGTTGTTTAGAACCAGAGAACCAGAGGTCAGTGTAAAAAAGGGTAGCCTTAGGGTATGTCTTTTTTTTTCTCTCAAAGACCAGAACAATGACAGGGGTAAATGCCTTGAGCAGACACGAAATGCGGGAGGGGTAGAAGAGCGCGGCGTGAGGGATCCACACGCGAAGAAGAAATTTCGTCGGAGTTTTTCATTAAAGGAAGGCTGCGCGTGGAGAGCGCGTCCCCTCTACAAGATGAAACTAACTGCTTTTCTATGTTAAAGGATTTGCAGAAAAGGGACACAGACGCGGGACATCGGCAGGGCCCGCCGACGTCTCGAAAATCGTCTGGTCCAGGGCTGCGAAGGGCAGCGACCAGAGGCATGCAACCAGCGCGTCGCCGCGCGGAAATCGCCCCGCGCGGGGCGGCGCACCAGCGCAGCGGCTGAGGCATGCAGCGGGGCACAGCAGCTCCGCCACGCAGCACCGCGGATCGGAGCAGAGGGGCACGGCGAACGAGGAACGGCGAGAGCATTGACTTTTGTCGTTCCGACCGATTGTTTTGGAAAACGGCGATGAATGGCGCCGGCGGGCACGCAACAGGAGGCATCATATAGCCCCACGCGTGCACCCCCGCGCCCTCAGTGCGTCGTCACCTGGAGAAGCGGAACCACGGGAGAGACGGCGGCCGAAGAGGACGCCCCGCGCCATCTTCAGAGCGGCGCAACGGACTCAGAGCGGCGCACGGCGGTGAGTCTAACTGAAACGTCAAATCTCTCTCAGGGAAAATGGCAAGTGTTAGGTTATTATTTATTGTAATGGCTGCAGTAGCGTTAGGTGAAAATGTGGGAGAGGGCTAGGGAAAACGTGATAGGGCACTGCCACAAAAGGTAGTACTTTCATTGCCTTTGGAGGAACAGTGTACTGTTCTTGTCCCAAGTGCTATATAACTGGAGAAAAGTCTGAAAGAACTGGAAATGTTTGTGTTTTTCCTCATCAGATGGAGCTTGAACTACGGGATGATAAAAATTATAAATTATGTGTGGAGAGGAGTCTTGCAAACAAAGCAGAAATCAGAGGTGTTTTTGGGCCCTCACTCCTATCATTCATGGTGTATTCTCCTTTTATAAGATCCGTTTCAATTGATGGTATGCATTGTTTGTATTTAGGCCTTACCGAGCAGCTTTTAAATTTGTGGTTTAATACTAAATATTCTAGTTCTCCCTTTTCTTTGAGTAGTAAGACAGCTAAGGTTAATGCTCGTTTAAAACAACTGCAGCTTCCACACTTTGTGCAGCGGTCACCAGAAGATGTCACCAAGTTGGCTTTCTGGAAAGCTTCTCTTTGCAGAAATTTTCTGTTGTACCTTGTGTTAATTATTTTAAAAGGTCTAATGAGGCAGGACTTTTATTATAATTTAGTTTTATTGGTTAACGCCTTGTCAATTCTGAATAGCTCTAGTATATCTGTATCGGATCTAGAAAAAGCTGACCGTGATTTAATTAATTTTTGTGCTGGTTTTGAGAACTTATATGGTTTGCGTCACATGAGCTCAAATGTTCATCTCCTCAGACACCTATCAGCTTCTGTAGCCGATACTGGCAATTTATTTATTAGTAGTTGTTTCCGCTTTGAAGATTTAAATGGTAAATTTTCAGACTTAGCCCATGGCACAAGGCATGCTGTCATGAAAATTGCCTCTAATTTCAATATTTTGTCAAAATTACCTGTCCTAATTTCAAATGTTTCTTCTGACAGTGTAAGATTATTTTGTCAAAAGATTAGTGGTCCTAGTTATCATTTTGAGTATTGTGAAAGAATTTCCAAGAATTGCTTTGTTGTTGGTGAGTTTGACTCGGTTCCTTAACATGCCGAATGTATCTCTCAAATGTGTGCTAGAATATTTCAACAACCTATTCAAATTCAAACATTTCCCAGACTCTTTTATCAAGGTCTTCTGTATGTAAGTGCTTCTTATGACAAAAGTTCCCGAATGAGCTCATTCTGCAATTTTAATAATGAAAACCGTTCCCTACACGGTAACATTTTAACTTTTGTAAAAATATCTTCAAATAGTTTTCTAAAATATTTTGCTCTTATTGTAAGGACAGATTATTTACCTTCAGGTTTGAATCGTTATGTAATGGTCAACACCCATTCAGAGAATTATGATTTGTTAAATGTTCAACATTTGAAAACTGTGTCATTCTATTTGCAAGTTGGTGCACAACATTTTGTTGTTGATCCTCTGGACAACTTTGAATTGGAGTAATTATAAAATAAAAACAAGCTACCCACATTGAAAATCGTGTTGTTCCTCCCAAAATCCCCTAGCACTCGTTGTTCACGAAGCTGGCACAAAAGAGGGGATGAGGGGGAGCGGGGTAAGCCGCGCCGGGGGCGGCCGGGCGCCGCGCGCGATTACGCACGGCAATTCTTCAAACAGGCCTGTGCGCCCCGATCGCCGCATGCACCGAGCTTGCGCCCACCGCCCTACCAACTTAGTTCTGCTTGATTTTGGCTTTGGGTCGTCGTCGCGTGAAGACGGGTGAAAGACGATTTCCGGACGCATGTCGGGGCTACCACGCGCACAGTAGTTGGTCTTCCCCGTGTCTTTTTTACGCACTGTTTTCGGACCTAGCGGAGAGCACCGCGGTGCACATTTCAGACGTTGGGAAGACCGTTAAGAGACAGATGCTCCGTCTTCGCACAGTCTCTCAGTGGTCTTCCCGTGGTCTGCGAAAAGGATCATCCATGTGCCGATAACAGTCTTGCAGCTGAGACTAAAAAACCCCTCTTTTGAGCCAAGTCTTGCCATACGGGATCTAATACTGCTTCGGCGAAGGCGCGGTTTAAGGTCCGACTGGAAGGGGCACCCCGGATCGCCTACATACAGGGGTTTGGCGCGCTATATGCCTACTTCCTAGGCGGCTATCTAGTGACCGAAGGAAGAGGGGGGGGGGATCGCCCCCCCCCCCCCTTAAACCGCGCCTGCTTCGGCGCTACAGCCATATCGAAGACCCAAACATCATAAAACAGCCCGGGCGGAAGGAAGTTAACTTAAACTACACCTGTAGGTATACATGGCAAAGTGTACTTTGGAGTTAAGTCGGAAAGTACACGAAAAGTTATCTGAAAATATAATATATGTTGAGTCTACCTTTTAGCCATAAGTTTACCTTTGTCATGACTTATCGAGAAGTTTTCGCTAACTTAAAGTTCACTTCCAAAGTTAATTTATGATTACAGATTTTTTGCACTAAATTGTTATCTCCTGGTTATGTCTGAGTTCATTTAACAGTTAAGAGTTTTGAGCACTTTTGTTTTCAATACATTCTACAGAAATTGTTTTCTCCTAGTTATGTCCTAGTTTGTTTCGCAATTAAGAATTGTGTGTGCATTTGCGTTTAATATATTTCCTCTTTTTTCTTAACACTCTAAATGACCATGGACTTTTATTGTTACCAGCTCCTGGACTTTTTTGAGCATGTCTAAGCCGGATACAATATTGTGTGTAGTTAGTTAAATTTTGGAAAATTTTGTAACTAGTTAGTAACAGAATTTTCATAAATGTAACTAACTATACACAATAATGTATCCGGCTTAGGCATGCTCAAAAAAGTCCAGGAGCTGGTAACAATAAAAGTCCATGGTCATTTAGAGTGAACATTCGGTGCCTTCTCGATCGTCTGGACGGAAATCCCTTATGTTTGACCCTGCGCCGCCGGCTCGCACCCTCGCTCGCACCTCGCACGGTATTATACCACGACCATCCCTTCCCTGTGCCAGTCATCCGCCACATCCGCGACTCGTCCACAGTGATCGGCAGTGAGTCGCGGATGTACTGCGGATGTGGCGGATATTGCGGATGAACTGCGGATGTGGCGGATGTACTGCGAATGCAGTCCGGATGTGTGTGGATGCAATCCGGATGTGTGTGGATGCGACCCAGATGTGTGTGGATGCAATCCGGAAGTGTTCGGATGCAATACGGATCCGGATGTGTGTGGAAGCAATTCGGATATGTGCGGATGCAATCCGGATGTGTATGGATGTAATCCGGATGCGTGTGGATGCAATCTAGATGTGTGAGGATGCAATCCGGATGTTAAGGATGCATTCCGTTGGTTCACGGATACGTACGGATATTTTCCGAATGATCGCGGATGTGTTGGGGATGTAGGGTGTTTGGTGTTCATCCGTAACGAATCCGATTTGAAACAATTTTGGATATGGATATCCATATCCAGAATTTCGGATACGATGTGGATATCCGAATGGGCTCCACAGTCCCATCAGGGTGGGATGTGTCACTGTCCCTTATCCCCTGACTAAGCCGGCCGGCCGGCTACCGGGTGGGTCAGGTCGACCGCCCGCGCCGGCAGCGGGATGGACTCCGGAGTCAGATGGGGACGAGACCGGACGAGACAGACATTTCTTAGTCTCGTCCCTGTGATCTGGTGGTTAAGCATCACGGGCTCCGAGCCTCAAGGTCCGAAGTTCAACTCCCCATCAAGTAAGGTCTATCTACGGTACGATTTAACTATGAAACTAAAAGTGTCTACTGTAATGCAATAAGAAAGAAGAAATCCCAAAGAGTAAAGGAAGAAGCATAGGAAAGAAAAATCCAAAAGTCTTTTTCCACGCAAAATTTTTGACTTTCTTTTTATAGTTGAGATATAGTCAAAGCAGGAGTGCACTCCATGATCAGAAAATGTCAAGACAAAGTATATATAAATTAAACCACAAAGTATACAAAAACTTAACCAAATACTACAGAAAACTACGCGAAAACTTCCCGAAAAACTTACGAATGTCGAAAAAACTGGTAGTTTTTGTATGGTTTTAGTTAAGTTTTGTGAACTTTAAGTTTACTTTCCTTAGTTATTTCTTTACTGAAAATGAACTCAGAGTGAATAGGTTTTGTCCATTTTCACTTGACTCAGACAGAACTTATTCTCGAACGTAAAATGAAGTGCGATGTTCATCAAATTTTTACTTAAGTGATGGAGTGTAGACTTAAGGTCCTTCCACCCGGGAGCATGTATCGTTTCATGGGTTTTGCGTACTTTTGCGATCCTAGAGACCGAAATTTCGTCCCTTTCGCTACATCTCTTACCGTTTCGGCGCTTCAGCCACATCGAAGACCCAAATATCCGAAATCGTCATGTTGGGTATCCTATAATTTTCTTAATCTCAGAAATTATGATATAGGCGCAACCAATAGACATATAACCACTGCGTTTTAAAGCAGAAGGGTGGGCTGCAGTCACGGTAATACACCGCTACCTCAAAAATTTTCCCGCCTCAAATACTGTGCGTTTCAAACTAATTTCACTGGCGGCTCCAGGGGTCGCGACCCCTCTCGGGTCAAGCCGGAGTACAATGTCGACGCCCGAAGAGCGTCGACGTCGTACTTTGTTTTTAGGCTTAAACTTCGGTCTTGCTTACAATCGAAAACTCATCAGGATATACGAACTGAAAATAAAAGAATAAATGCACCTTCTACTGAAAGGATTAGAAATGCAATCATACTTGAGTGACCTAAGGTAGCTAGCAGCTTCTTTTCTTTCTCGAGGACAACGCTACAGCTACATTCACGACAGACACTGAGTGCCGCTCAGAATCTGACCTAACATCGGGTTGCCACATCTCTGAAAAACCTTGAAAACCCGAAAGACTGTGGGAATTTGTAAGCGATCTAGAAAATCGGGGAAAACTCAGGGAAAATTTGAAAAAACTCGGGGAAGAAATTATAGATTTGACTGAGCACATGATATTGCTTGATATTAACAAAAACGCTGCAATTGAGGTGACAAAAGTGTGAGGCTTGTCAAAAACTAGTCAGATTTTGGAAAAAAAATTCCGCTTTGCTTCGCTCGCGTTTGATTTATCGAATCGATATGCAGTTCTTTATAGTGTTGCAAAGGCCGGTAACGTTACCGGTAAAGTACGGTATAATACCGGTAAGGAACGGTATTATACAGTCAAAGTACCTAATTCCGGACGAAATTTGACGTATTTTCTAAATAACTCCTGATGTACGAGAGATGTTAAAGGCGCTCCGTGAATGAAGAAACTAGACCATAGGACCCACCTGATCACGTGTCGCAAGATTTTTTATCTCAACTCTTGTTCAAACGCGAGCTCAAAAAGCAGTGTCCGAAATTAAAATCCATGTGTTTCTAATTCCGGACAAAAAGTTCCTAATTGCTGCCAAAGCTGCAATTTTCAAAGTACATGTTTTTTCATGAAATCTTTTTTTGTTGGAAATTAAATTTTAAACAAAATTTGTTATATGGTCCGCAACGATATCGGAACTCGTTAAGGCTCTATGGTCTAAAAAGAGAAAACCAGAAACGCTATGTTTACCACATCATTGCTCCTAAACCAGCATAGATATCGTTGCACACCATACAACAAATTGTGTTTTAAATTAAATTTCCAACAAATAACATTTCCATAAAATTTTTGTAGGACAAACTTTAAGAAACCCCATGTATCTTTCCCATAAGAAAAAGTGTCCGGAATTGCAGACACTATGTAATCTGTTTACAGAAACCAAACGGCGCTTCGCATAGAAAATCTAAAAAAGTACATAGACTAAGAAACTATTGCACTATAACATATAAAAAATCCAGACTCGCGCCCCTCTCGGCACCTCCGTGCTGACAACGTAAAGTTGACCATGATTTTTTTCTAGTCATTCGTTTCAAGTGTTTATTTAACTTTGAGCGCGCGCTGTTCAATGAAACGAAGTCTGATCAACACCCAACCTGTTTCATATCAGAGAGGGCTCTTTGCCCAATCGATTGATACCCATGAAGTTGACATTAGCTAAAAAAGTATCTGATTTCTAAGCATTTAAACCAAAAGACGCAGTTTTGTCCGAAATTAGAGTACGTGTCCGGAATCAGGAACTTTGACTGTACCCAACACCCGGTAAAGTTGATAAAGTTGGTAAAGTTGGTTTTCTCTTTTTAAAAAGACCATAGAAGTTTCCAGAGATCAAAAGGCGCTTTCTAAAATCAAATCAAGACGTATGGTGGCGTCGGACGAGAAAGGACTGGAGGAGAAGGAGACTGTATACAGGAGAAGAAAAAAGGGTCGTCAACTCCGATATTCCTCCGTACACGAGATGATATTACCTAAAATATTACTTTGATATTGCCCATATTACAGTTATAATTACGTTGATATTACCCATTTTCGCAGGATTATATCGTCAGTACTGTAAAATTGGTGTAATATTACCAATAATACCTGCAATATTCCATACTCCTCCGTACACGGTAAAGCAGAGTTGACGACCCTTTGGGAGAAGATAAAGAGGAGGCTGAAGAAGGAGACAGCGACGACGAGACTGAAGATGAAGAAGAGTTCACAGACTCGGAGCCCGACTCGGATTCTGGTGAGGAGGGTGAAGGTGGATTTAGTGTTTCCAAAGTTCTTGCGTGAAAAGGGTTGCTTCAGTTCGGAATGATATCAATTCATCGAATCCAAACCAACCAATAGTAGTCCAACTACCAGCTCAGGTGTAGCTCATTAATTGGACAGACTTCAGAGCTTGCGTGAAAAAACACGCGGATGGAAAATTGCATTTAACACCTTGCGTGAAAAAACACGCGGATGGAAAATTGCACATAACACATTGCGTGAAAAAACATGCGGATGGAAAATTGCACATAACACCTTGCGTGAAAAAACACGCGGATGGAGAATTGCACATAACACCTTGCGTGAAAAAACACGCAGCGTGAAAGAACACGCAGGGTACGTTCCAGATGCACTTGCCGCGTTTGCCAAGCTGCCTGAAGTAAAAGGTACAAAGGAGAAAGACGTGACAAAATATAGAATCAAAAGCGCAGCACCTTGGTCTTACCAGGCGGCAGCGGGGCAACACAACAAATACAGGACGACGACGAAATTCATAAACAAATATACTAGATGTTATGTGGACAAAGATAGCGAGACGAAACATGAGCTGACCATTTATATCCCGACGTCCGAACGTCCGCGCAGACGGTGCAGACCTCAAAATCACGCAGCCGCGTGAAACGCCGCAGGAACCAGCGTGAAAATCACGCGAGATGCTTTGAAGATGCACGGGCCGCACGGTGGCGATAATGCGGCGGGGGGGGCGGTGCGGCCACGGAGAGGGTCTTGCTGAGGCCCTTGACGACCAGCCCGCCGTCGTACCCGCACAGCTACGGCGCGCTCGGGGCGCGGCCCCGGAGCAGGTCTTGCTGAGGGCCTTGTCGACCTGCCCGCCGTCGTACCAGTCGTACCCGCACAGCTAGCGAGCGCTCAGTGCTGCCGGGCCGGGCCAGGTGGGGCGGCGCGCGGCGCGGCCTCGGAGCAGGTCTTGCTGAGGGCCTTGTCGACCTGCCCGCCGTCGTACCCACACAGCTACGGCGCAGTGCTGCCGGGCCGGGCCGGGCGGGGCGGCGCGGCCTCGGAGCAGGTCTTGCTGAGGGCCTTGTCGACCTGCCCGCCGTCGTACCCGCACAGCTACGGCGCGCCCCGCCCGGCCCGGCAGCACTGGGCGCGCCGTAGCTGTGCGGGTACGACGGCGGGCAGGTCGACAAGGCCCTCAGCAAGACCTGCTCCGAGGCCGCACCGCCCCGCCCCGCCCGGCCCGGCAGCACTGAGCGCTCGCTAGCTGTGCGGGTACGAGTGGTACGACGGCGGGTAGGTCGACAATGCCCTCAGCAAGACCTGCTCCGGGGCCCCGCCCCGAGCACGCCGTAGCTGTGCGGGTACGACGGCGGGCTGGTCGTCAAGGGCCTCAGCAAGACCTGCTCCGTGGCCGCGCCGCCCCGCCGCATTATCGCCACCGTGCGGCCCGTGACCGTCAACGGCACGGCACGCACCGCGCTCTAAGGGCTGCACTGTGTGTTCGGCCGTTTGGGAATCGCGCTGCTTGGACAACGCGGCCGCCTTGAATGCGGCGTATGCATCTTCAAAGCATCTCGCGTGATTTTCACGCTGGTTGGTGCGGCGTTTTTTTTTTTTTTTTTTTACGCGGCTGCGTGATTTTGAGGTCTGCACCGTCTGCGCGGACGTTCGGACGTCGGGATATATATCGTCCGCTGATGTTTCGTCTCGCTATCCTTGCCCAGATGACATCTCGCACCTTTTGTTTTGTCAATTTCGTCGTCTTCGTGTCTGTTCCTATCTGATTTTTGTAGTAGGGATTGATTTTGATTAATACCTTACATCCTCATCCAGTGTATGTGTTAGCGGCTTGTTGCGGTACAGCATAGAAATGGCCGCAAACGACACCGGTCGCAACCGGTCATAAAAATCACGCAGCGTGTTTTTTCACGCTGCGTGTTTTTTCACGCAACAACTTAGAAACACTAAATCCACCTTGAGGACGCCGATAGTGAAACGGCAGGAGGACCGGGTGAGAGAGAGCGAGCGAGCGAGAGAGAGAGAGAGAGAGAGAGAGAGAGAGAGAGAGAGAGAGAGAGAGAGAGAGAGAGAGAGAGCTATGCCTCCGCTCCGGCGGCCCCCTCAACCACCAGCTACACCATCAACACGCACTTCTCGCCGTTCCGCCGCTCCTGGTACTGCTGCCTGCTCTGACCCCACAGCCCGGTCCAAAAGGAGAAGTCAATGATACAGCTTCGTATCATCTTATCATTTACTAATCATTTAATTTTTTTTTTAAATGCATGTAAATGTTATATTTTACCTCCAAATCCTAAGAATTTCGTCAAAAATCGTTAAATACTGCTGAGTGTGCATTTGAACCTAACTTTACCAACTTTCCCGCATTTTACCGTATAATACCGTATTATAACCGACCCAGTTTTACTTTACCGGTATTTTCGCATCACTAGTTCTTTAAAGTCAGTAATATTGCCTGGTGTTCACCAAAACACTGCGATTTGCGGTTGACACAAGTCAGCACACTAAACCCTTTTGCATGTTTGTGTGCATAAGCCTTGCAGGATTTTACACAACCATAGTTATGCACAATTTTTCCTGCATTACTATGCTTAACTCTTTTCCTTATGCACAAATTTGTGCAGAATTATGCACAATGTGTCACATAGTTATGCATAAAATTTTGTGCATAACTGTGGTTGTATAAAATTGTGCATACGGGTTTAGTGTGAGAAGCTTATCGAAAACTGGTCAATTTTCGCTACTTTGTAAACAAAAAATTTCCGCTCGCTTCGCTCGCGTTATCGAACCGGTATGAGGGACTTTAAGGTCAGAGAAATTCCCAAAAAAGGTGGGATGGAAATCAGGGGACATTAAAAATTGAAACTTGTGGCAACTCTGCACATACACACACACACACGCGCGAACCGAATCCCCGCCCCCCCCCCCCCCCAACCCTCCCCTCGAGTCAGGTCTGGCCACACCGCACTAAAGAAATCGTTCAGCTGGGGTTAACTTGGTGGCGTAATAACAAATTAATACGCTAGGGAACCAAGCAAGCATTCAAAACTAAATCAAACAAAATATAAGGAAATCACACTGCTGTTAGTAACTCTCACTTGTGAGGCCATAGGGTTACCTGATTTCAATACTCAGACCATGCTCTAATGTTCACCGAACAGTTTCAGAGCTTCACTGTAAAAAACATTGTCTATCTTATTAGGTTATGTCACCCACTCACCTAGGAAGAACACAACCAAGTTGCATCGATACTGGCTATCATTTCAGTAGTCCGTGACGTTCATTTCACAAATCCAAAGCAATAAAAAGTATTTTGAGGCACTACCATTCTCACTTCTCCCCAAGCCACAGACGTACACAAACAACATATCACTCGAACCCACACTTCTACACAATGACGACACTTGAAACTTCGTGCAGCGACGTCCGCAACCTTAAAAGCGACTTCAGACTGCATATTACGTGAAAAAGACTATTAATTATTTAATTCGATAGTGTAAACAGCCGAGATGTACGCCGGGTGCGCTGAGTTTGTCTTTTTCTGAGCATGGCTGACGTGACGCGAAGTAGTTCCGGCGCTGCCGCTAGGTGGCGCTATCTCTCAGTGTCTTTAAAGTACTCTCCCTGCCAAACTTCCAGAAGTGAATTTCAAATTAAACTTTGATTATATTTCAAACTCCTTTAATTTGGACAACTTGGATGAATTTTAAAGCGCTGAAATTAGCAGATTGCGGAACATTACCGCTTTTTATGATTACTTCTGTACTTTAAGAGGAGAACCGGCTAGGACAGACAGACAGACAGACTCACGACTAAGTACACTTCCGATCCCCTGCAGGAGTAAGCTTCGCTTCGCTCAGCGACACAATCGTTTGTAATAATAAGTCACACGGTGTTCTGTCTAGTCAAATACACACCACTGTTGCGGATTTGCCTACCCGATCTGCACGTAAGGCGCCATAACTCCAAGGATAGACAAACCCACAACTCTGGTATGTATGAAATAAACAGGCATAATCTGTCAAAATAAATAGAAGGATGATCAGACCGAAGGCCAAAGTGTACCCTATGACCGCAAGAGGCGTCAATAGGTCAGCGGGCCGAATGCCCATTATTCACAGCACTAATTTACTTTTTTTTTTTTTTTTTTTTTTTTTAAATAGTATAATCGGGCCGAAGGCTCGAATTGTGTGGTACGATCTTGGGAATAAGTGAGCGGGCCGAAGGCCCGCTTTTTAAAGTAATTTTTTTTTATAACCTGTGACTCCGAGGACGGGCCAAAGGCCCGTCCACAACGCCACCGGCAGGCCAAGATAGGCCGCCCCCGACCGAACGGAGTTGCCAGCGCAGCGAAGTGGAGCTGGCAACGACGTTTGGCGGAAGGGCGGGCCTATCTTTTTTTTTCTGGTTGGTATTTTGTGCGTAGGAAGGATTGAGGTACCTTTTGAGTTATGGTATGCCTTATTAGACAACCGGACTAATTTTACATTACTTTTCACATTTAAGCCAAAATTAGGAAAAACCTGCCTTCGATGCAGAATTTTATCCTTGTTGCGGCCGAGGTTACGGCCCTTTTTACGGAATTGAAATATTTTTAACGGTTGTCGAGTTAAAGGCGATTTTATAAGCGGTTTCGGAGCTATCGGCTTCTATCTATATCGTTCGATATCTCGATAACGAAAGATGTGCGGCCCCAATCAAATGTCAATTTCTAGTATGGGTCAAGTCATGTCGGTAATCATCAGGTAAATTTCATCCAGATCGGTGGCAGTCGCGTTTTTAAGCATGACAATTATGTAAAGAATTACCCTATAATATTTTTGTCCTTTTCCGATACTTCCAATCTTTACTCTTAACTATACTTTCGCATATATACTTACTGTTGCAAGTTGCCATGAGCTGGACTGGTACATTTTACAAATGCGCTTTAGTAAATGACTTGTGCCAAGAATCTCAGGTCTGAGGTCTGCAGATCTGATCAATTTTTTCTTCCATACTTCTTTGCTTTTTTATAGGAAGCTTTTTAGCAAAGATTGTCGCTCCGTCACGAAATGCTTAGGCAAGAAGTGATAAGTGTGTAGGATCGCAGGCAACTCGCTGCATCGACAATCTCACCATTCGTTGAAGAATGACGCCCTTAGTTCTGAATATGGAAAGCACGTGACGTAACGGTGGAAGATAAGATAAGGCTGGTACTTCTTAAACGATTGTCCTCGCCAGCAAGAGAACTTTCTCCTGGCAGAGCTCCAATTGTTTGCTTAGTCTTCCCCGTTACCCCATTGAAAGAATGTCGGCTCGGAAAAAAGGTGAGATTCAGTAAACAGTATTTACGCAGTTGCTCCGTTCTTCGAATATTTCGAAAAGAAAACAAAACGGCAGGCTGGCGACCCATCCCACTGTAAAAACAAGAAGTGTAGTTTGAAACCAGGAGATGCCCTGGAAAACACTGTTAAACCATGTGTACAACTGTTCAACACTTGTTAGAGTGCAACTCTATGTTTATCACGTCAAAGTATTAAACTTTACAGCCAGGCGATAGCAATTGCACAACTCCACGGCTGTATACTTGTTAGAGTTCGACACGTCAGTTGCGCACTTGGAAGTGTTGAACTGTGCCGTGCAACACTTTCCTTATTCAGCTCTTACAAGTATAAAATTAGCCAGATCAACACTCGCCATTGCTTAACTCAGGGTTGAACACTTGTACATGTAAAACAGGGTGTTGAACACTTACAAGTGTTTAGCAGTTGCGCACTTGGTTTCACAGTGAAGATTTCCAGGGCATAACCTGGGAATCTAAGTGTGAACTCTGGGCTGCTTGTTTCTTTGTACCTCAATATCCCAAAGTTTTAATGCAAGGAGTGGTCACGTCAGAATCGTTACATTTTCTCGCCGTATAAAAGAATGCACCATCAGAACACTTTCAAACGGGACCACTAGCTGGCCGCCACGGTTCCGTCTTCTGATTGTTGGCTGGGACTGTAATTCCGCCTTCCAATAATTTTCTTCAAAAAAGGGGTGGGGCTTGTGTTAAAACCGCCGACCTGAGAGTCAGTCCTCGGCTCATATTTTCAGTCACAGATAAAAAAAAAGTTAGTCGGCACCTGTGTTTTCCCTGTTAATGCGTTGCGGCCCCCATAATTGTTTGCTAAAGGATTTAAAAATATAAACCGGCATAACTTTTGAGTTAGATGAAAAAAAAAGAAGAAACAAGCTAGGCCCGCCCTTGCGCCAAACGTCGTTGCCAGCTCCGCTTCGCTGCGCTGGCAACTCCGTTTGGCCGGCTGCAGCCTAGCTTGGCCTGCCAGCGGCGTTTTAGACGGCCTTCGGCCCGTCCTAGAAGTCACGGGTTACAAGAATTTTACTTTAAAAAGCGGGCATTCGGCCCGCTTACTTATTGTCGCGGTCATACCAAACAATTCGAGCCTTCGGCCCAGTAATATTTTTTATTTTTTGTCTTTCAATGTAAAGTACTGCTTTGAATAACGGGCCTTCGGCCTGCTGACCCATTTTCGCCTCTCGCGGTCATCGGGTACATTTTGGACTTCGGTCTAATTATCCTTTTATTTATTTTGACAGATTATGCCTGTTTATTTTATACATACCAGTGTTGTGGGTTTGCCTATCCTAGGAGTTATTGCGCCTTACGTGCAGACCGGGTAGGAAAACCCGCAACACTGGTGTGTATTTGACTTGACAGAACACCGTGTTGCTTAATATTACAAACGATTTTGTTAATGTGTTCGTTTATCATGAGTATAAACATGAACAAAAGAGTCATTTCCAGTAGGTGTGCACCACTTGAACGACATACAACGCTGTAGTAAACGGAGAAAAAGTACTAAAAATTAGTTTGAAACGCACAGTATTTGAGGCGGGAAAATATTTGAGGTAGTGGTGTATCACCGTGATTGCACCTCCCTGTTGAAATAAATCCGTGCGATCTCGTGCAGAACCGTGCACAGCCCGTGCACAGCCTGTGCACAGCCTGTGCACAGCCTGTGCGTAACCGAGCACAGCATGTGCGTAACCGAGCACAGCCCGTGCGTATGCGTGCTACCCGTGCGAAACACGTGCATAAACATGAACAAAAGAGTCATTTCCAGTAGGTGTGCACCATTTGAACGACATACAACGCTGTAGTAAACGGAGAAAAAGTACTAAAAATTAGTTTGAAACGCACAGTATTTGAGGCGGGAAAATATTTGAGGTAGTGGTGTATCACCGTGACTGCAGCCCCGCCCCCCCCCCCCTGTTGAAATAAATCCGTGCGATCTCGTGCAGAACCTTGCACAGCCCGTGCACAGCCTGTGCACGGCCTGTGCACAGCCTGTGCGTTTACCGCGCACAACCCGTGCTCCCCGTGCGCGCGCGCGTGGCATCTGGATGCCAGTTGTGCCCGAAGTGTGACAAGTGACGCTGGTGAGGTGCGGCTGTACGTATGGCGTGCAGAGCCGTGCCGAGCCGTGCTCACAGGAGCACAGCAAGTGCGAAACCGTGGGCTCCTTGGTGGAGGCGAGCGCGCCCCGTGGCGGGGCGGGCACATAGCGGCGGAGGCACGGGGCACGGGAGGGCGTGCAGAGCCGTGCAGAGCCGTGATCTTAGGAGCACAGCAAGTGCGAAACCGTGCGCTCCGAGGGGTGACCGACTCGTATAATACTGGGTACGCGGACCCTATAGTACCGTATAATACCTATAATATTCTATAATACCTATAATATTCTATAATATCTATAATATTCTATAATACCTATAATATTTTATAATACCTATAATATTCGCGTATAATACACTACAATATCCGAAAGTTACACCTTTCCAAATCCAATCGCTAGAAAACAGTAGTCTAGTGCTGCCTGAGACGTAGAGTACCGTCATCTTTCTCCCGTCGATACCCCGCGAGCCCGTCGCCAAGTCGTCTGCAGTCGTGCAACACAGGTGCTGGGAGGGAACTCCGGCTCGCTCCGGCTCGGCTCGTGCCGCGCTATCACCGAATCGTCCGGTGAGGGCCCCTAGGAGGGCCCCTAGTGGTGGCCCTTCGCTGACGAGACCAGGCTTGCCAGATGTGGCGATCTGTCGCCACCGAGGCGACGAAATGTCGGGTTTGGCGACGAAAGTGGCAATGAGTGCCGAGTGGCGACGAAGGTGGCGATCTGACCTGCCGAGTGGGGACCAAAGTGGCGATCTGGCGCTGGCGGCGGCCGGCCGTGCCGGGACCCGGCCCAGGCCGGTTCTCGGAACCGCTCCAGCCGGCCGCCGGAAGGATTAGGGTTTTTTCCCCCGTTCCTTACCCCTGGTCTATCGTGGTCGCACCGCATGGTGGAGGGAGATACGGTGGTGGCACCTAGAGTCCTAGAGTGTCACTCTAGGACTCTAGCGGCACCATGGCGGCACGAGCCTATCCCTCCCGTGCTATAGCATAGCGCCTGATCCCGGAATCGGTGCCGGATTCCTCTTCCCTAGGCGGCCGCCAGGGGCGTGCGGATCGAGCCTGGGCCGGCTACACCGGCTGTGCAGCCTACCTGCAGCGTGGGCCGCGCACCCTGCCTGCCGGCCGCCCGGGATCAGCTTACTCTGCAAACTCAAGTGTGAGACAGTATCACACTTTTTACTGCAGTACCACTGCGTCTCACACTTTCAAAAACAATTTTTTTGTAGTTGAATAGCAATCACGTTTTGGAGAGTAGCATCAGCTTAGGTTCGAAATCCCGGTTAAAACGAGCCACCATGTGATGGGGTTCTGATCACAAACAACAACGTTCCTACAAATTTTCGAAACCATTTATTTCCGATTATTTAATGTGTAGTTGTTCCAAACCCCATCACATGGTAGCTCGTTTTAACCGAGATTTTCAACCAAAGCTGATGCTGTTCTCAAAAATGTGATTTCTCTTCAAAGACAGAAAATAGTTTTTGAAAGTATGAGACGCAGTGGTACTGCAGTAAAAAGTGTGATACTGTCTCACACTTGAGTTTGCAGAGTAGCCTGGCCCGGCTCTTCACGCTCAGCAGCTGTTGGGGCGGCCCGGGAGGCGTGGCGGCCGGCCGAGCGAAGTGCGTAAAACCCCAGCCTCGCTAAGCTGATCCCTGGCGGCCGGCAGGCGCAGGCAGGATGCGCGGCCCAGGCTGCAGGTAGGCTGAACCGCGAGGGGGCCTCAACTCCTGAAATCATGTGTACACAATCGCTGATATCTTCGTAATCATTGTCCAAAAATGTGGATCTAGTGCCGAAAAAAATTTATTTGAGTGCGTATTTTGGGCTCATAAAGCTCAAAATACGCTTGTATTTACTTTACGAATTATTTCTTTCAATTATAAGAGGTGTAATCATGTGAAATCATGTGAAATCTTGAGATCATGTGTACAAATTTTGGGTGAGTTGAGGCCCCCTCGCTGAACCGTCGGTGTACCCGGCCCAGGCTCGATCCGCGCGCCTCTGGCGGCCGCCCAGGGAAAAGGAATCCGGCACCGATTCCGGGGTCAGCTCAGGTAGGCTCGTGCCGCCACCGTATCTCCCTCCACCGTGTCCCACCGGAAGAATTGACTATCTCTCTCTCTCTCGCACTCATGGGCCAGCCTATCCTTCGTTGTCATTTGGTGTGCTAAACTCTCGGCGGTGGTCGGACGATAGCACCGCTGTACTCGCGTACTTAATAGTACCTTATAAGACCTTACAATACTGGCTATAATACCATAATATTTATAATATCCTGTAATATTCTATAATACTTATAATATTCTATAATACCTATAATATTCTATAATACTTTCATAATACCTATAATATATAGTACTGGGTACACGGCTCAGGCGAGTCGTTCACCCCTCGGTGCGCTCCTTGGCGGAGGCGAGCGTGGCAAGGTGGGTCCCTAGATGACCCCATCATCTGACCACGGTTTCCTCGTCTCTTTGACTTGGGGAATTCAGCACCGAAAACCGTTTTTCTCTGCGGCGTCGGGTTCCCGTGATACGAGGACGTACCACAACGTACCGTGAGCTCCGCGCCAAGGATACGTTCACATTTATAGGATCCCAAAGTGACCCTGGCGCCTTTCCCGTTGTGTGTCCGGGACTTCTGACTTCGGAATCGGGTTCCCTGGGTTGCGGTGCTTCTGGAGACATCTCCCACACACCTCTGTGACCAGACATTCATGCTTGACGGCGACCTGAACGTGCCGTCATGCTGAACAGAACACATTTTAAACCATCAAACTGTTCAGGACGCTGCCAAACCCGAATGTCTGGTCGCAGAGGTGTGTGGGAGTTGTCTATAGAAGCGCCGCAACCCAGGGAACCCGATTCCGAAGTCAGAAGTCCCGGACACACAACGGGAAAGGCGCCAGGGTCACTTTGGGATCCTAAATGTGAACGTATCCTTGGCGCGGAGCTCACGGTACGTTGTGGTACGTCCTCGTATCTCGGGAACCCGACGCCGCAGAGAAAAACGGTTTTCGGTGCTGAATTCCCCAGGTCACAGAGACGAGGAAACCGAGGTCAGATGATGGGGTCATCTAGGGACCCACCTTGCCACGCTCGCCTCCGCCAAGGAGCGCACGGTTTCGCACTTGCTGTGCTCCTGTGAGCACGGCTCGGCACGGCCCTGCAAGCCCTCCCGTGCCTCGTGCCTCCGCTGCTCTGTGCCCGCCCCGCCACGGGACGCGCTCGCCTCCGCCAAGGAGCGCACGGTTTCGCACTTGCTGTGCTTCTGTGAGCATGGCTCGGCACGGCTCTGCACGCCCTCCCGTGCCCCGTGCCTCCGCCGCTATGTGCCCGCCCCGCCACGGGACGCGCTCGCCTCCACCAAGGAGCGCACGGTTACGCACAGCCGCACCTCACCAGCGTCACTTGTCACACTTCGGGCACAACTGGCATCCAGATGCCGCGCGCGCGCGCGCACGGGGAGCACGGGTTGTGCACGGTAAACGCACAGGCTTTTCACGTGTTTCGCACGGGTAGCACGCATACGCACGGGCTGTGCTCGGTTACACACAGGCTGTGCACGGTTCTGCACGAGATCGCACGGATTTATTTCAACAGGGGCCACCCTTCTGCTTTGAAACGCAGTGGTTATATGTCTACTGGTTGCGTTATAGTATCATAATTTCTGTGATTAAAAAAATGACAGGACACCCAACATGACGATTTCGGATATTTGGGTCTTCGATGTGGCTGTAGCGCTGAAACGGTAAGAGATGTAGCGAAAAGGACGAAATTTCGGTCTAGAGGATTGCAAAATTACGCGAAACCCATGAAACGAAACATGCTGATTTATGATATTTGGGTCTTCGATGTGGCTGTAGGAGGGCCAAAGCGGTAGGAGATAGAGCGAAACGGACGAAATTTTGGCAGACTGGGCCCCATAATTACGCAAAACCGAAACGTTACCCAACATGAGGTTTAATGATATTTGGGCCGTCGATGTGGCTGTAGCGCCAAAACGGCAAGAGATAGAGAAAAACGGACGAAATTTTGTGCCAAAGGACCGCAAAATTACGAAAAACCCGCGACAGCAGGACACCCAAGATGATGTTTTATGATATTTGGGTCTTTGATGTGGCTGTAGCGCCCAAACGGAGCGAAACGGACGAAATTTCGGCCCAAGGGAACTGAATTCGTCGAAATACCCGTTAGGAGACCATAAAATATTTTCTGACAAATTTAATTTTGTTTATTCCGTGAAAACTTTTAAAAAAATTTTCAGTGCCTTAATGAGGGTTGGCAGGATTTGCACCAGGCGTTTCATTGTCCAGGTGTGACCCCTAAATTCCCCTAAGAATTTCAACTCTCTAGCTCAACTCATTCGAGTGGAACAGACAGACTAACAGATAGACAGACAAACAGACAGACAGACAAAAGGTCAATAACATAAGCCCGCTCTGAAGCTTTTTCAAAGCAGAAGGGAGGGCTAAAAACTGTGTATTTAACAGAAAGTAACTCCTAACTTCCAAACGATGCCGATTAAAATTGGTGTCGGGGTACCGGAAGGTGTCTTAGAAAGGATCTCTCTTAAATCTCAGCCATAACGAATTGTAACCGGCATAACTTTCGTGTAGGATGGGAAAAATGAAGAAAAACCTGTGATTTTACCGGAAAATAAGCGAGGGGGCCTCAACTCTGGCAATCCGGTGATACACCTAGCAGCAATCCAAAAGCAATGTTCAGAAATCCGCGGCAATCTGCGGTAGTTGACGGCAATCTCGAAAAATCCGCGCCACCTCAGACAATCCCACGCAATCTCAGGCGATCCGATGCATTCTCAGGAAATCCGTCGCAATCTCAGCCAACCTGACGGGATGTTATAAAATTCGGTGTAATTCTTGGCAGTCCAGAAATATTCACCCGCAATCGGTTGGCAATCAAAAGCAACCTTCACCTCAACGTTCGGGTGGCATCATAATTTCAAATCAATTTTTAGTCACGTTACAATAGGATCTCCCCTCCGTTATGGATTATCAAATACAAATACGATCACCTATCGAATGAACTACTGATCACGAAAAGCTGTGCAGGGAAACCGCAACCCTTCTCAGTGTTTTGCTATAACTATCCCATATGCTCAACTACGGAACTTCCCACAGCGCCTATAGATTCCAGGGTAGGCAACTCCATCCACAAATACACATTGGGTGGCCTAACCACAGGCGCTACTCACGCGGCTCATCAAGATGAGCCCGTAGAGCCGAGATCGCCCACCCCGCACCGACTGTAATGCCGGCCGTGGCGTAGTGTTTCCGATCGGTCGGATTCTCCCCGGCGCGCTCACCCGACGCTTCCAGTGTAAGAGTGAGACAGCACGATGCGGCTGGCAGTTGTCTCTGTCCCTCAAGTCACGCACACTCCGAGTCTGCCGATGGAGACGACTACGGCTTGCCGACACGTCTCCCCGCCGCTGCCACAGCAACGTCACCTGTCCCCGCAACCTCACCTCTCGCCCTGCTGGTCCAGCAGAGGAGGGGTCTGCGTCCGAACAGCGTGCGGAAGCGCAGTCGGAGGCCGGTGATTCGGAGACTGTCCGGCTCACCCGACGTACCCGACTAGCTGTCCGTCGGGTCGGGTCGGGTCGGGCGGGGCTGCCAGCGCGCGTCGGGTGAGCGCGCTGGGGAGAATCCGACCGATTGGAAACACTACCGTGGCGCCGGCCCGCCGCGTCCGAGCACTGCAGCAGCCTGAGTAGGTCGCCTGACTGGTCGATCACGTCATGCTGGTGGACCAGGCGAGCCCGCACGGCGCGCCTGCATGCCTCTGTAGCCAAAAGAGGCCCACTTGTCCGTTCAAGTCAGTTACTCTCGATTCAATATTATTCATTCTTACGGTTTGCGTATCTTTCTGAATCCACCAATCTGGGATGACTTCTTAGATTTATTCGATACGTTCCATTCCCCACTACGTCAACAAATCTTGAATTTTATAACTACCTTCCGCATTGAGTGTTAGTTTTGTAAAAGATCACTACTATTTTTTGAATGGATGAAGTTTTTAGCAGATGATACGAATGTGTCAGCTACGGCCCCTAAGTTTTTAGCAGATCGTACGAAAATATCGGCCTGCTGTTCTGTCAAACAGCGAGCAGCCTGCAAAGAGCAGTGCAGCGAGCAGAGAGGAAATGGAATAGCGAGCAGCTCGGAGCAGCTAGTGTGGCAGAATAACATACATGGGAGAAAATTGTCGCACGGTGCGCGCGGCTGCGCGATCCCCGCGCCCCTACTCCTCCACGCAACCTCTCAGGCCGCCGGTTGGCCCGGCCCAGCCCGGCCGGTGCCCCGTCCCGCCCCGCGCGACAGCTTCCCTGCGGTCGGCGACGCGTAGAGACATCTACCATACATATAATCTGCTTCCAAGTTCCGTCCCTCCGGAACTTTCGGTCACGGTCGCTTGGTCCGTTTTTAAATTGTTGATAAAATTTTTATTTTTAGGCCCCCGTTAGGGGAGCCTATTGCTCACGCCCGTGAGTTTTTTATTATTATCCTGTTTGACGATGGCCCCTTATGGCCGCATCCGATCGTGCCCGAGCGATTCTTACAAAATTTTAATGGAAAATACAACGAAAAATTAGAAAATTTTTGAGCTCGGTCTGATGTCAAGCTGTCAATACGTTTTTGCATTAAATTAGTTTGCATCCTCAGTTTCTATGGTAATTGCGAGCCGAGCACCCTGTGCCGAGCCGGCTCGGTGGCTAGGTATTGTTAGAGAGGCTCGACGCCTCCGCGCGCAGGGGAGGAGGTCCGCGGCTGGGGAGGGAGGGGGGAGGGGACCTGTTGATTCAACTTATGCACAGTAGTTCAAAACATAAAATTTTGAAGAACACGTTAGATTAAAAATGTCAATGCAGTGTTCGAATGGCCATTGCATTACGAGCCTACAGTTCAAAAATCAAGCTCATCGGACAAATTCTACTGACAGACAATTTCTTAATCGCTTAAGCTAGAAAGCCGAAATATGGTATGTCACCCGCTGTACTAGTGACACTGATCAAACACTGAGGTTAAACATTTTCATTTATTGTACGAAAAAGTGGAAAAATAGTAATAGGCATATAAAATTCACGATTTGGTTTTCAGAGTTTTGGCTGAATATTATTAAACTATCTTTCTCATGCTCAAGTAAGTGTTAAAACCTAGGGGGCCGTTTAACGCGTTAGCGTTAGAATTTTTTATAGGTACAATTGTCTTATATTGTCATGTATTGTCACTGCGAAAAAAATCCGCCATCTGCAGCAATCTTTATACTATTTTTGGAAATCTTGAAAAAATCCTAAAAATCCAAGAAAATCTTGGCAATCTTTAAAAAAATTACGGCAATCTTGAAAAATCAACGGCAATCTTCAAAAGTCGGTGACAATCTCTGAAAATCTGAGCAATCCAGAAAAATCCGAGCAATCCAGAAAAATCCCAGCCATCATGGAATTCTGGCACTCCTCTTTTGGGCCAACACCTGATTGCCCAGATTTCCAGATTTCCATGATCGCTCGGATTTTTCTGGATTGCTCGGATTTTTCTGGATTGCTAGGATTTTCACATATTGTCACCGACTTTTCAAGATTGCCGTTGATTTTTCAGGATTGCCGTAATTTTTTTTAAAGATTTCCAAGATTTTCTTGGATTTTTAGGATTTTTCAAGATTTACAAAACTACTTTAAAAATTGCTGGAGATGGCGGATTTTTTTTCGCAGTGACAATATTTTAAAAAATAAAATTTTTTATCAACAATTTAACAAGCTAGGCCCACCCTTCCACCAAACGTCGTTGCCAGCTCCGCTTCGCTGCGCTGGCAACTCCGTTCGGCCGGGGGCAGCCTAGCTTGGCCTGCCGGCGGCGTTATAGACGGGCCTTCGGCCCGTCCTCGGAGTCACAGGTCACAAAAAGGTCACTTTAAAAAGCGGGCCGAAGGCCCGCTTACTTATTGTCGCAGTCCAGTCGTACGAATAGGGATGAAAATGCCCGGAAAGTTTCCGGAAAAATTGGAAAAAAACACTGTTTTTTTCGGTTTTTTTCTCTAGCCTCGGAAAAATTGGAAAGATTCATCCTGCAAAATAGGCAAGAAGCACGACTTTTCGCCTGGAAACAGGCAAAAAGCATATCTTCATCACTATCTGAAGACGCTTCTCAGTGCACTCATCCTATTTATACCCTTTTACATTTCCTTCTCGTGCGTTTTTTGTGATTCCTGTTGGTCATCTAGAGCTGCCAGTGGAATTAAAGACCTAATGAAATACGAAAGTAGTCGGTGTTATGCCCATATCCCACTACAGGACTTAAAAACCAATTTTTCCAATTTTTCCGGTATTTTTCCGTTTTTTTCCTATTTTTCCGGTTTTTTTCGGACACTTTGAAAGTTTCCGGAAAATTTCCATCTCTACGTACGAAACAATACGAGCCTTCGGCCCGATAATACTTTTCATAATTTTATTTTATTTTTGAGATGTAAATTACTGCTTCGAATTATGGGCCTTCAGCCTGCTAACCTATTCGACGGGTCCTATTAACGTTGTCCGATCTCCCAGCGACGCTTCAACGTTGTCTGATCTCCCAGCGACGCTTCAACGTTGTGCGATCTCCCAGCGACGCTTCAACGTTGTCCGATGTCCTTTTCGGCGCGCAGCGTAAACATGAAGTTTAACATCATACCGCGTCGCGGTGTTTCAAGTTTTGTAAAATATAAATTGATATCCTTATTCCTTGGTCTCTGACAAATCAAAAGCTACCAAAGCACGTCAAATTTGATCAAGATTTGACTTCCAAAATGAGCTTTTAGTAAACCAATGCACGCTCAGATCGAAAAGGAGATCGGACAACGTTGAAGCGTCGCTGGGAGATAGCACAACGTTAGAATGTCGCGCAGACATCAGACAACGTTAGGTTGTCGCGTAGACATCGGACAACGTTAATAGGACCCGTCGTATTGTCGCATCTCGCGGTCATGGGGTACATTTTGGCCTTCGGTCTGATCATCCTTTTCTTTATTTTTACAGATTATGCCTGTTTATTTTTTACATACTAGTGTAGTGGGTTAGCCTATCCTAGGAGTTACGGCGCCTTACGTGCAGATCGGGTAGGCAAACCCGCAAACGATTTGACAGAACACAAAGTTATTTAATATTACAAACGATTTTCAATATGATCGTTTATCATGAGTAGTGTATACATGAACAAAGGAGTACATTTCCAGTAAGTGTGCACCATTAGAACGGCATGCAAAGCTTTGGTAAGCGGAGTAAAAGTACTATAAATTAGTTTGAAACGCACAGTATTTGAGGAGGGAAAATATTAAGGTAGCGGTGTATCCCCGTGACTGCAGCCCACCCTTCTGCTTTGAAACGCAGTGGTTATATGTCTATTGGTTGCGCCTATATAATAATTTCTGTGATTAAAGAAATGACAGGATACCCAACATGACGATTTCGGATATTTGGGTCTTCGATGTGGCTGTAGCGCCAAAACGGTGAGAGATGTAACGAAACGCACGAAATATTGGCCTGTGTCATCGCAAAATTACTCAAAGCACATGAAACGATACCCAACATGATGTTTTATGATATTTGGGTCGTCAATGTGGCTGTAGCGCCGATACAGTAGGAGATAGAGTGAAAAGGACGAATTTTTGGCCAGTTTGGCCTCAAAATAACGCAAAACCCATGCCACGACACCCATCATGATGTTTTTTGATATTTGGTTCTTTAGTGTGGCTGTAGCGCCAAGACGGTAACAGATAGAGCAAAACGGACGAAATTTTCGCTCAAAGGGCCGCAAAATCACGCAAAACCCATGCCACGACACCAATCATGATATTTTGTGATATTTGGGTGTTTGCTGTGGCTGTAGCGCCGAAACGATTAGAGATAGAGCGAAACGGACGAAATTTTGGGTCATAGGGCGCTAATTCGTCGAGATACCCCTTAGCAAACCTTAAAATTTTATGTAACAAATTATTTTTTTTTATTCCGTGAAAACTTTAATAATTTTTTTTCAGTGCCTTAATGTGGGTTTGCAGGATTTGCACCAGGCGTTTCGGTGTCCAGAAGTGACCCTTAAGATACCGTAAAAATTTCAACTCTCTAGCTCAACTCCTTCGAGTGGAACAGACAGACAGAGAGACAGACAGACTGAGAGACAGACAGACAGACAGACAGACAGACAGAAAGACACCAGATCGATTGCATAAGCCCGCTCTGTAGCTTTTTCAAAGCAGAAGGGCGGGTTAAAAACGGACCAAGCGACCAAGACCGAAGGTTCCAGTGGACCGGAACTTGAAAGCAGATTATACCTATGGTATGTCCCTACGCTGCAGGCGCGCCGTGCGGGCTCGCCTGGTCCACCAGCATGACGTGCTCGACCAGTCAGGCGACCTACTCAGGCTGCTGCAGTGCTCGGGCGAGGCGGGCCGGCGCCAGGCCGGCATTACAGTCGGTGCGGGGTGGGCGATCTCGGCTCTACGGGCTCATCTTGATGAGCCGCGTGAGTAGCGCCTGTGGTTAGGCCAACCTATGTGTATTTGTGGATGGTGGAGTTGCCTACCCTGGAATCTACTGGCGCTGTGCGGAGTTCCGTAGTTGAGCATATGGGACAGTTATAGCAAAACACTGAGAAGGGTTGCGGTTTCTCTGCACAGTTTTTCGAGACCAGTAGTTCATTCGATAGGTGATCGTAATTGTAATCCATAACGGAGGGGAGATCCTATCGTAACGTGACTAAAAATTGATTGAAATTATGATGCCACGCGAACGGTGAGGTGAAGGTTGCTTGTGATTGCCAACTGATTGCGGGTGAATATTTCTGGACTGCCAAGATTTATACCGAATTTTGTAAGATTGCGTCGGGTTGCCTGAGATTGCGACGGATTTCCTGAGAATGCATCGGATTGCCTGAGATTGCGTCGGATTGCCTAAGATAGCGCGGATTTTCCGAGATTGCCGTCAGCTACCGCAGATTGCCGCGGATTTCTGAAGATTGCCCTCGGATTGCTGCTAGGTGTAACACCGGATTGCCAGAGTTGAGGCCCCCTCGCAGTTCGCCCAAATTTCCCGTTGAAATCGCACGTATATTCATTTTCCTCATGTAACACGAAAGTCGTGCCGGTTAAAATTCGTTGTGGCTGAGATTTAAGCGAGAGCCATTCGAAGAAACCGTCCGGTATCCCGCAACCAATTTTTACCGGCATCGTTTAGGAGGTGAGCCAAATTGACAACTAAAACCACAGGTATTTCTAAATTTTTCTCTTCTTACATTGAAGTTGTGCCGGTTAAAATTTGTTAATGCTTAGATTTAAGTGAGAGCCCTTCAAAGACACCCTCAAGTACGCCGCAACTAATTTAAACCGGCATCGTTTGGGAGTTGTGCCAAATTTTCCGTTGAAATCGCAGGTATTTCTTCATTTTTCTCATCTAACACTAAAGTTGTGCAGGTTAAAACTCGTTGTGGCTGAGATTTCAGTGAAAGCCTTTCTAAGACACCTTTTATATCCCGCAACTAATTTTTGCCGGCATGGTTTGGCAGTTGGGCCCTATTTTTCGTTGAAATCTCAGATTTTTCTTAGTTTTTCCCATCTAACACGAAAGTTATCCCAGGCTAAGATAACCATGCGAGCATTACCATGGCCACGGCCTGCCATGGGCACTGCCCATGGGCCAAACGGCCATTGTAATTTGCTCATGGGATTTTTTGGCTATGGCCAGCACAGCCCATGGACAATCCATGGCCAGGGCAGCCCATGGACAGGCCATGGCCAGGGCAGCCCATGGGCAGGACATGGCCAGGAGAGGCCATGGACAGGTCATGGCCAGAATAGCCCATGGACAGGCCATGGCCATGGCCTGCCTGTGCCATGGCCTCGTGTACCATAGGAATGTAAAGTGCGAAGTACGAGGTCACTTAGTAAGTTTCTTTTTAGGTCGGAGATAAGATCAGAGTATGTTCCAGGGGTGCAAAAATCGAGACAAGACCGATGCTGCTGTTTGTTTTTGCCTAACTAAAGCCGTTTCCGAGTAATAGGGCACCCAAAATTTCACATTTAGAGAAAAGTAAATGAGTTTGATTTTATAAGCGGAGGAAGCTACATACAAAGTTTCACCAGAAAATTCCTATAAATGCAGGTTTTATAGGCATTTAAATTATCATCCGGCCCATGACCTCGCCATGGCCACATGGCCATGACCACACTATGGCTATCTTTACCATGGCCATTGTCTGCCCATGGTTATTCTACGACCATGGCCATGGTCTGACCATGGGCACGAGTGGCCATGGGCCGTTTTACCATGGCCACTGTCTGGCCATGGGGGGCTATGGCCAATGGCCATGGGCCACGGATGGCCATGGACCGTTTTACCATAGCCAGTAGGATGGCCATGGTAATCGAGCAAGAGGCCATGGTAAATTCTTGGCCGTGGCTATGGCCACCATGGTTATCTTAGCCTGGGATGCAGTTTAAAATTTGTTACGGCTGAGATTTAAGTTAAACCCCTTCTAAGCTACCCTCTGGTACCCCGCGATCAATTTCACCCGGCATCGTTTCGGAGTTGGGCCAAATTGTGGTGTAGATTAACGTGCATTCGTGTTGAATTCCTTTGAACTAGCGTGAATCAGTTTTAAACTATCTTAAATTAATTTTGAATTTTTCCTGTTCTTGATTTAATGTGCTTGAATCTGTTTTGAATTAGTTTGGATTGGCGTGAACTGGTCTGAATTAGTGTAAATTGGTTTGGACGTAACCTAATGTTGGGGAATTCGTTTGAATTTGTTATTAGAGTGCATTAATATGAATTAGTGTGAATTATTATAAATTAACGTGAATTAGTTTGAGTTAACGTGAATTAGTTTGAGTTAACATTAATTAGTTTGAAGTAGTATGAATTAGTTTCAATTAGTTGAATTTTGAAGTGGTGGTGAACATCAAAATTCTGAGTTGGTTACTCCTCGAGGAGTCATCTGTCAGTGACTCAAAATGCATGGTTACGATGGCGACAGTTGATATAGCTATTTGAAAGAATAAATGCATGTTGATAACAGGTGTTGACAGTAATTGAATCAAGAAAAGAACATAGTAACACTTATTGTAAAATAATTTTTGAAATTTCTTTATTCTTTACTGGCATGAACCAGATTTGACTTTTTTTGATTAAATGTTATTAGTGCAGTGTTACCCGAAAGTAAGCCAAGAGCCTTTTGTTGAACAAACCGAAT
The DNA here is from genome assembly GCA_029379305.1 of Frankliniella fusca. Classification (NCBI taxonomy): domain Eukaryota; kingdom Metazoa; phylum Arthropoda; class Insecta; order Thysanoptera; family Thripidae; genus Frankliniella; species Frankliniella fusca. Next base: position 71,968 of record JAHWGI010001394.1, read on the forward strand.
GCTCGCCATTTCAGAAAAAATAGAAAATTAATGGATATACTCTATGCAACACTTTGTTATATTATTTATTGTTCTGTTCGATTTGCTGGCTCTTCACAAGTGTGCCATGTACGTGGCATTGGTGGGCTAGGCCAGCTACGCTAGGCTATGTTATGTTATGTTAGGCTAAGCTAGGTTAGGCTAGAGTAGGTTAGGTTGGGTTAGTCTAAGTTATGTGAAGATGTACGATAAAATTATTTTGGTATGTATTAGGTCATGTTAGGGTAACCGTAATTTTTTATCAACAAATCAAAAACACAATTGGTCACCAGCACGTTTGTTTATACTTTAAAAAAAGGTTTAGGCCGTTATTAAGAACATGATTTAGAGAAAAATGAAAATTGTTGTTTTAGTTATCATATTTTACATGTCCGTCGCATTCTTGACGTGTCATATTCTAGTGATGGAAGAAACTTGCAATGAGCGTAGTCACTTTGTGTTTTCAAAATTTCATCAAAACTTTTAAAGCACGACAATCATCTAATAAATTCTGAGCACTCTACAAGTACATGTACAAGTGTTATTCAACCCACAGTGGAGCAATTCCGAGTGTTTAACTCGCTAATTCTACAATTGTAAGAGTTCAACGTGACAGTTATCAACTTAGAAGTGTTCAACTAAGAAAGTGTTGTACGGTGCAGTTTAACACTTGCAAGTGCCGTGTCGACCACTTACAAGTGCACAGCAGTCGAGTTGAGCAGTTACAATCGCTTGGCTGGCTGTTGAGCAAAACACTTTCATTTGTAAAACATGGTGTTGCACAGTGTTGAACTGCACACTTGGTGTAACAGGGAAATACGATCTGGGTCGGGAAAGCGTTGTCCGATCGCTCCCAAATTTTGCATGGTGGTACATATTAATGTTAGCTGTCATCTGAGGGTCCAGCCTCTTTTTTTGTTTGTTTGTTTGTTTGTTTGTTTGTTTGTTTGTTTGTTTGTTTGTTTGTTCCTGAATGGCCCATTTTGGTGGTCGCAAATTCAAAACTTCTGATTTGTGAGGGCCAATTTGAAATCTTAGGGACCATGCAGCGAACCCTTCTTCTAACTGTTGAACAAATAGATGTCATCCATGAAGAACGCCAGATTTCGGCCAGAATTGCCAGTATTCCGCATTCTTCTAGTAAGAGTACGTAGTTTAGCATTATCTTCGGGATAAGACAGCCCTGGTCCTAGCGCACAATCGCCTCGCTTTGACCCCCCATCCATCTGTGACGGAAGTGGGCAAAAAGGTCCTCAAAGAAGGGGGTCTAAAATTCCAGGCAAGACTAAAGCCGACCTTTTTCTTTTTTATGAAAGACATTTTTGCAAGAAATGCATAAACAGAAAAGTTATGCTCCATTTTTCTGCTGAAACGGCGTTTTTCCGGCGGTTTAGGCCGTTTTCGGAATCGAGACGTCACTTCTTGCAACTTTTGGCACTGTTTCCGTGGTCAAAACGGTCATTGCGGATCCAACAATCTGTAGTAATATGCTGTACGACCCAGAAAAGGGGGTGCTCTATTTTTGTCCTCCTCCACCCCCTCCCCTTCCTCCTCCTACTCATCACGCATGCAGGTTTATAGTTTTATGGAAACTTGGATATGTCTATGTGATGTTGTCTTAAGAAACTGCCCTTCAAAGAAGCTTTAAACTTCACGGATGTAAAATGTTCCAGGTTTCGTCATAGGCGGAGTGATAATCGTTGCTGTGGTGATCGCAATCCTCGTCTACTTCTTATGGCAAGTATAACGAAGTTAACCATATATGTGGCCCGCACACTAAATGTTAATGCACTTCTTTGTGCATTCATATGCACAGAACTACACATTCACAATCGAGCACAAATTTGTACATAGTTTGGCATTGATGTATCCCTACTTTGCACAAATTTTGTTCTGAACACGATATGTAGAAAACTCTGTGTACAGTTATGTAATATTTGAGCAGAATTATTGTGCATAAATTTGTACATAATTGGTCCTGTGTATTTCTGTGCAAAAAAGTGTACAAAAAATCAAGGTAGCCATTTCGTGTGTGCATTGAGTCCAGCCGACAGAATAGAAGCCTTGGTGGCCTCGGCCCGACATACTGCTCAATTCCCTTACGGAAAGTAGATCTCTATAGACAATCTAAACATTGTGTGCGTCGTCTATTTTGCTAGACATCTACCAAAAGATGTTTAATAGATCCCTAATAGGTGATAACATCTTCCATTAGACATTAGTATACTACCTGTTTGGGGTCTAGCTTATCTATCAGGATAGCCCCTTCCCCGGGCTTATCCGGAGGATAGACTAAAAGTCAGGCTAAACCGCGTGGAAGGAACGCACCTCGTCCGATCGAGCTGGCCCGGAGCTGGCCGACAGCCCGATGGGGTATCAGGGCAAAATTTTGCTCTTGAGCCGGTAGGAGCCACGGTTGAGGCCGGGGTAGGCCCGGGGAAGGTCGTCCCGGCTCTACCTTGGGACTCTCCCTCAGGCGCGGTTTAAGGGGGGGGCGGGGGGGGGGCGATCGCCTTAGGTCACTAGATAGCCGCCTGGAAAGTGGGCAAATAGCGCGACAAAACCCCTGTATGTAGGCAACCTGGGGTGCGCCGCCCCCCCCCCTCCGGTCGGACCTTAAACCGCGCCTGCTCTCCCTCGCCTATGTCGGCATCGCTTTGCTGCCGCGAACCGCAGCGACGGCGCCGCCACCGCTTCAGGCATCGGCCGATGGCTGAGCCTTGCGACCGTCCCCGGCGGCCGCCGGCGGCGCGCGGACGCCACAACGTCGGCACCTACCGGGACCAGTACCGGAATTTACCGGGCCCCTCCGGGGCCCACCCCGTGGTTTCACGGGAGGTACCCGGGTCCCTCCCAGGTCCCTCCCGGCTCCCTCCCGGGTCCCCCCCGGGTCTAGTCCGCAACCCGGTTTGTCTGGGGCGTCCCCAGTGAAGCGTGCCAGTCCGATAGCCGTCCTGCTCGTCCTGCTCTTAGCGAGTACGGTTGCTCGACCGCCATGCGTCCTGCACGTCCCACGGCTGTCCTACAGCCGTCCGATGCTTGTCCAGTGTGTCCTGCACCTGTCCGGAATGGCACTGGTCCGTCCGCGTTGCGTCCCGCTCGTCCTCCTGGGGTCCTACAGCCGTCCGATGTTGGTCCAACGTGTCCTACATCGGTCCGGGATGCCGCTGATCTGTCCGCGATGCGTCCCGCTCGTCCTCCTGGGGTCCTACAGCCGTCCAATGCTGGTCCAACGTGTCCTACATCGGTCCGGGATGCCGCTGATCGGTCCGCGAATGCGTCTCACTCGACGAGCCAGGATACCTCTAAACGCGTGCGTTCTGGACCAGAAAGGATCCGTCCGGACATGTCCAGGACGGGCCAGGACACGTCCGGACGCGTCCTGGGACTGGTCAGGTAATGTCCGGGCGTGTCCTGGACTGGCAAGGATTCGTCCGGACGCGTCTTCTTCTGGTCAGGATACGACTGGACGGGTCCTGGACGGGCCCGGATACGGCCGGACGCGTCCTGGACGTGCCAGGATCCACCCAGAAGTGCCCGGGACGGGCCAGGTTACCTCTGGACGCATTCTGGACCGGAAAGGATCCGTCCGGACATGTCCCGGACGGGCCAGGATACGTCCGGACGCGTCCTGGACGGGCCAGGATCCATCCAGAAGTGCCCGTGACGGGCCAGCAGGTTACCTCTGGACGCATTCTGGACTGGAAAGGATCCGTCCGGACATATCCCGGACGGGCCAGGATACGTCCGGACGCGTTCTGGGACTGGTCGGAATTCGTCCGGACGAGACTTGGACGGACATGGATACGTCTGGACGTGCTGAACAGACTGAGGACGTGTTCTGGAGACGCTGGACGAAGCCAGGACGTGTTCAGGACACGCTGGACGCATGGAGACTGAGGACGAGTTCAGAATGCTTTTGGAACATCAGGGGCACATGCGACATAATTGTACCACTATGAACGCAGGACGCAGGGGACGGGATGGGGACAGGGTGCCGGATGGGTGCGACGTAGTAGGGTCGTCGCCGAGGTCATTTCGACATTTCGTTGGGTGTCATCGGCTTCCTCTGAGGCCGCCGATGACGCCCCCCTCCTCTCCCGTGACACCCAAGGCACGGAGCAACGCAAAGACACGTCCGCACCCTGTGGCGATTGACGCCGTACTGACGGTACCGCACCGACACATTGTTATTCCCGCATCCATACTATCCATACTATGTAATATTACCAATAATACCTGCAATATTCCATACTCCTCCGTACACGGTCAAGCAGAGTTGACGACCCTTTGCGAGAAGATGAAGAGGAGGCTGAAGAAGGAGACAGCGACGACGAGACTGAAGATGAAGAAGAGTTCACAGACTCGGAGCCCGACTCGGATTCTGGTGAGGAGGGTGAGGACGCCGATAGTGAAACGGCAGGAGGACCATGGGAGAGAGAGGGAGAGGGAGAGGGAGACAGAGAGGAGAGAGAGAGAGAGAGAGAGAGAGAGAGAGAGAGAGAGAGAGAGAGAGAGAGAGAGAGAGAGAGAGAGAGAGAGAGCTATGCCTCCGCTCCGGCGGCCCCCTCAACCACCACCTACACCATCAACACGCACTTCTCGCCGTTCCGCCGCTCCTGGTACTGCTGCCTGCTCTGAGCCCACAGCCCGGTCCAAAAGGAGACGTCAATGATACAGCCTCGTATCATTTAATCATCTACTAATCATTTAATAATTTTTTTTTAAATGCATGTAAATGTTATATTTTACCTCGAAATACTAACAATTTCGTCAAAAATCGTAAAATACTGATGAGTGTGCCTTTGAACCTAACTTTACCAACTTTACCGCATTTTACCGTATAATACCGTATTATACGTATAACACCGACCCAGTTTTACTTTACCGGTATTTTCGCATCACTAAAAAAGGGGAGTTCTTCTTCAGACATAACTTTAAACCCACATAACTGTATATCCACATAATTGTTGAAAGACATAACCGGCTACAGACATGACTGGTGTCAGACATAAAATAAGATTAATTATGGTTGAAAAACTGTAAACACACATAACTTTAAATACACATAACTTTATTCAGAAATAATATTTGAATTTTTGAATAATATATACATATGAACAACTTAAAAAATAGAGGACAGAGAGAGTTGTGGTTTTACTCAAAAATTTCAATCATCATTAAAATTTATTTTCTGCACAGCGGGCAAGTGGTGCTTTCCTCCACCCTTCCCGCGCAGGTCCTACCGCAAATGCGGTGCCCGGAGCGGGCGGTATTCGCGCCTGCCTACTAGGCAACATCTACACACGTGTGCAGAGGAATGGCCTAGTAGGCAGGCGCGAATACCGCCCGCTCCACACAGCTGTGTGTTGGGCGGGTTTTGCCTACTTTTCTGGCAGCACTGTCAACGGTTATACCTGGCAAAGATTATGCCTGTTGAATGTTATGTCTGACGACAGTTATGTGAATAAACGGTTTGAATAAACGGTTGGGCGGGTTTTGCCTACTTTTCTTTCAGCACTGGTATACAGATACGTCTGTCAACGGTTATGCCTGGCAAAGATTATGCCTGTCGAATGTTATGTCTGACGGCAGTTATGTGAATAAACGGTTTGGTTATTTCTGTAAAAGTTTATGCCTGTAGCAATTATGATTTTAATTTAAATAAAAAATATTTTTTTATTTAAAAATAATTGTTATTTCTGTCACCAGTTATGTCGATTTACAGTTATGTGGGTTTAAAGTTATGTCTGTCAACATCACCTTTAAAAAAGAGCTCTGTTTCTAAACAACTTTTTCTAACAGTGTATCTTGTGAAAATTGATCTACTATCATCGCATTTGAATCCTTTTAATTTTAGGCCCGGCTCCACAACGAGTGAGGATGCAATTGTGACCGTTAGAGGGCAAGGCCAGCTGAGAGGTGCAGTAAAAGAAGCGTACCAATCAAACTTCTCATACTTTGCCTTCTATGGGGTGCCGTATGCTTCTCCTCCAGTCGGGGAGCTTCGATTTAAGGTAAGGGCTAAAGAAGAGTGACTTCGTGACTGAATTGGTATATGCGTACTGAGACGTACACATGACTCCATCATTTAAGAGTGGCATTCCCACTCATGAAAAATGATCCGTTTCTGAATTCCCAGAAAGAAAAGTCCACCCTGTTTCCGTAGCTGCAAATTTTTGTATCCTTACGACTAAAGTTTTTGACTTGCTACAGAGATCAGTCTACTTTTAAAAACGCGACCTAAAATTAAAAAAAAAATACCTTTCAAAAAACCTGTCCAAATATAAGTGAAGAGCGGTTCACAATCTGTCTCAGATACCCTGGGCTGGGTACAATGCTCAGGATGCCTGTGTAAGAAAAGACGTCACCGTTTGGTCATCTCTCAAGAACGACGACGAAAAGACTTTGAAAAGCCAAAACCGGAACACAAAAAAAGTGCTCACAATGAAGCCTGAGCGGGAGCGCTACTTCGCGCTCCGGCCGCTAGGCGGCAGCACGCTCCCTGCTCGCTATGAGAAATTGTGCGCTCGCATGACTGATCTGTTTACATTCGTTCGCGAGGAACACTCCTGCTCAGTCTTGTCTTTGTGCCTCTCTGTGAACCATTTAATTAACGTTGAAAAGCTCGTGAGCAGTACCACATGTGGAGTGAGTAGGTAGTAGTCGAATGACGACGGCGAGGGGTGCGGACGCATGCATCGTAGCGGTTTATTTCTCATAGCGGGCAGGGAGCGTGCTGCCGCCTAGCAGACGGAGCGCGAAGTAGCCCTCCCGCTCAGGCCTCATTCGAAGCTCCCTCGTCATTATTCGTCTCGCCTCCTACGAGACGGTAAAAAAGACGAGTTTTACTCGCAATACCTCGTTTTTTTTGTCTTCTCTCTCCCGCCTACCTCGCGAGACGAGAGGAAGATCGAGACAGAACCTTTGCATATCTTTGTAGACCACAACGGGAATAGGCCGGACTAACCAACCGCACCATACGTGCATGTGTATTACTCTTTTCTACCGGGGAAGAGTAGTGCCTGGCTATGATGCATGGTAGGGAAACAAGGGGCGGGGCAGGGTTGGTAGCTACATCACCTACCGCTCGCAGGACGTCATCGCCGGACTTTTAAGAGCCCCCCCGTTTCTGCCCAAGAAATTGCGACGACACTTTGTTGAAAAATACTGCAAAAAAAATGAAAAAAAAAAAAAAAAACTGTGCCTGATTGCAAACTGTCTGACCAGATCTGAGTAATTTCAATTCCAATATGCAAAATCAGTTGCTAAGGCAGCAATACCAATGCCGCGTGGGCGGAGCTGGCAACACCGACGATATTCCCCGCTTCATATTTCCATTATTTTATTTTGGTTCGATCATTTCTCAGATCAAATCTTTGCAAAAGCATTTACTTTGAACGCAATGACCTAAGCACGACCTTTTGTGTCTATTTTTCCTTAATATCTAAGATTCGTCTCTACAAATTAAAAGTGAGGTTTTGGAGTTCATGACTGCGATTTGAGGCATCATGTTAAAGTATCGCCTGGTTTATCTTAAATTCTCAAAACTCTTGAATGTTCTGACTTCAGTTCTTTCCCATTTTGCGGCAAGTTTTTAGTTTTAAAAGTGAGGGGGGCTTTTAACGCTACGCATCGAAAAAAGAGAGAAATTACAACGCTGTTTTAGGGAAATTATTCCCGCTTACTTTCACCTCGAAAAGTGACATTTTTCGGGGGAGAAAAAACAGACCACGCGATCGTGACTGAGAGTTCCGGAGGACCGGAACTTGCCCGAAGGTGGCGTGGAGTACTCTTAATGTATTATGCCACACTAGCTCCTCGCTCTGCCAGTTGCTCTCTGCTCGCTGCGCTGCTCTTTGCAGGCTGCTCGCTGTATGTCAGTACAAGCAGGCTGATACATTCGTATCAACTGCTAAAAAGAGAGCAAAACTGTGTCCAACAAACACTGTAAAAAAATGACGGTGAAAACTACGGAAATCACCGTTAATTCCTTTACGGTGTCCACCGTAGAATGGTGTCTCCCTGCGCGCACCGTACTTGAAATTTTCGAATCCCCGTTACGGACTGCCAAGTACGGCGTCACCGTACTCAAAAAATGGGTACGGAAGCGGAAGACCTGTACTTATGACCTTTGCCCACCGAAAATGAGGTACGGTGGCGCCCTACTCTGCGCTCCGTAGTCAGTTTCTAAATCTAAGATACGGGACACCGTAGTTGGTTCCGTACTACAATCTTTTTTTTTTTTTTTTTTTTTTTTTATTTTTTTTTTTATTTTTACAGTGAACGATAGGGGGCAAGCAAAAATCCAGACCTATCTCGGATTTCAAAAGTCCAACTCTCGGGCTCTGGCGCCTTTGTCTAACGCGGCGTTCTCACAATATTAACTACCTTTCCTTACACACTGCAAAAAATAAGTACGGAACAATTACGGAGAAGTACTGTTAATTATTGTCCGGAGGTTTCCGTTATTGAAGAGTACGGAAATCGCCGTGTTCTGGCCGCCCTGAACCTCTTTTTGTGTGGTACGGAGACTAAGAACGGGCTTTCCGTAGCAGTTTTTATGTGTACGGAGAGGCCGTTTCACGTCTTCGTAGTGCGAAAATAGGGTTTACGGACTCTCCGTACCCTGCACTCCGTCGCGAATTTCATAGGGCAGGTACGGACCGCCGTACTTGGTTCCGTATTCGTTTCTAATTTTTTACAGTGCAGTCAGCTGACAGCTGTAGCGGGGTTGGAGGCCCGATGAGACAAAAATAGCTGACATCAGTTGACTGCCAGTGCGTTATGTGCTATATCACCGAGGCCTGATGGATACTGCATTAGACCCGCAAGGCACCAAACCACACCAAACCGGAGAGTTCAACTCTTCATAGCAGCTACTGGCCTGGATAGCTTTGATTTTCTCCCTCGTTTGTTGGACACAGTTTTTGCCGTTCAATCTGGCCCGAGAACTGTCATTTTGAAGGCAAAAGTAAGTGTCAAAATCAGCAAAAAGCCAAGCAGAAAGCAGCGTTGTAATTTGCTGCTATTTTGCCTGCCTTTTGCTGTGCATTTTGCCGATGTTGTGTCGTTCTTTTGCCATCTCACTGCCATCTCACTGCCGTAAATTTGCCATACGAAGAGCGACAAAAGATCATCAAGTTGATCCTTCACCCAGCGGTACGGGCGCCTATCTTTTTGACAACATCTGTGCTACAGTTGGGGGGAGTTGCCTTGAAGGCAGGCGGAGGTACTGCCATCTGTACACAGGTGACTTGGGCGGTTTTTGCCCCCTTTTTCCTGGCAGCACTGGTCTAAACGTGTAGTCTTGATTTCTGCAGGCACCCAGACCTCCAACCCCATGGAGTGGTATAAGAAATGCAACTGAAGAAACCGTAGAGATGTGCAGTCAGCAAGTTAATGGAGTTTTTGCCGGGAGTGAAGATTGTTTGTATCTCAACGTATACACACCTGCTTTGCCTTCTCAGGTAAATATGGGCCTTCTGAACTCTCTGAGATGTGTTCTGAAAACTTAAGAGTAGTACAGCGTTGCTGTTAAAAGTGCAGAGCTCGTTACGTCTTTTAATGAAAAGTAAGAGACTGATTGTTTATACGAAGGACAGCATCTTTCTGTCCACCAGTCCCGCAGGAGAAAGTTTGAGACAACTTGTGTCCAACATATTCTACACGGAAATGTATAGGACGCGATTCTTCTCACTCTATTTACTGCTGGGCATAAAACGTGCCACACTTTTCACTGCAGAACTGGTTCAGGATTGGATTTGCAGAATGAAGAGACAACTGTCAGATTCCTGTTTTTAATCATCCTTTTTTCCAAAGCTCCAAGATTTTGATCTTGCTGGTTTCCATAAAATTCGGTTTTCTCTACAGACATCCAAAACTCCCCTGCCTGTCTATTTCTTCATTCACGGTGGACTATTTCAAGGGGGATCTCCCTCTACAGAAATGTACGGTCCTGACTTCCTGGTTCAGAAGGATATTGTTGTTGTTACAATACAATACAGAGTTAACTCACTTGGTAAGAACATCGCACTAACAACCCTCAGGTCTGACAAACAGCAATGCCAGCAAAGGAAAACCAAACTGGCTTTTGTGTTTGGCGAAGAGTGTAACTTAATATTGTTGAAGATTGGCCACTAACTAGTTTCATTTTTAAACAGGCTTTGCAAGTTTTGACACTGAAGAAATACCTGGTAACTGTGCTCTGAAAGATATTATAGCTGCACTAAAGTGGGTTCAAAAAAATATAGCAGCATTTGGAGGAGATCCCCACAAGGTCACAGTAGGTGGGCAGTCAGCTGGCGGAGCATTAGCTAGCTGGATCACCATTTTGCCAGAAGCCAAAGGTAGGTAATGCCAGTGAATTCGGATGGTCACATGCAGTGGCTCGAAGTCATCTCTTCGTAGCAATACTTTTCAGAATGCAATAGTTTCTTTCCAGCAGAGCTTTTCAGCCGAGGGATCTAGTACAATTCGCCCCAGCTAACTCGAACCAGTTCAAAATCACCCCATACCCATTTCGCCCCTAGCGCAAGCCAGTGCTAACTCATCCAAATTAAAAAGGATCTTTTCGAAAAGGAATTTTTATTTGAGATTAGAAGTAAGTGGGCGAGTGTATAGCGCAAGACAATCCTGTCTGTTTCGTGGCTCGGAAAGACTATCCTACCTGTGTTGGACCCTCTCTGCAGCGCTGTCTTCTATTACGAATAAGTTCATTAATATTAATAGTAGAGATCGGAAAAAATCTGCTTTTTTCCATCAATTTTATTTGTTTGAAAAAATACGAACCCTACAAAACGGACAAAATTGTGGCCCATAGGACTGCAACATGTCGCAAAACCCGTGACGCGATACCCAACATGATGTTTTCGGATATTTGGGTCGTCGATGTGTCTGTAGCGCCAAATTTGGCGAGAGATAGTTCAAAACTGACGAGATTTCGGGTCAGAAAGTCCTATTTCATCGAGATGTCCTATAGGAGACATTAAAATTTTTGTGAATAGGGATTTAAAGTCCGAACACCCAAGCCAGAACAAACAAAATTTCTGCACGAAATCATTTCTTTATTACAGTCCTACATTTCTATTTTAAATTAGTAATTTGAGACTATAAGTATACTGACTTAGTTCTTAAAATTATCGAGATAGTCAAAGAATTTATCACAATACCTCGCACACTTAAGACCAGCAGCGGTAGATATATTTGTTGTGTTTGGAATAATACTAAATATTACCTAAAATAACCGTAATTTATGCTAAGTTTTGGTGAATTACCAAACAATTGTATATTACCTGTATTT